>VYZT01049416.1:1551-22216 GCA_013400735.1 Pomatostomus ruficeps
TGCGATGACTCCCCTGAGAGGGGAAAAGGGGCTCGGGGATCCCGAGTTTCCTTCCCTCGAGACTCTGGAGTGGACGGTGGAGAGTTGGTAGAAACACGCAGCTGGAAACAGAAGCCCATGGTGGAGGAAGGTTCTTCCTGGAGCTCCAAGCAGTCTCTCTCCCTCTCCTCTCAGTGTCCAGGAGCGAAGAAGAGTACCCTCCAGCTCTGCTCGGCTCTCTTTTAACTTGTCCCCAGTCCCAGTATCCCTGCCCCCCTCCGAGGGGAAACAATCCCAGCTATCAGGGAGTCCAGATAAGGACTAGCCAGCTGCACCCATCTCAGAGTCACCTCTTTGTTCCATCTTAATCACCCCCCATTATGGCTTTCCAGTAACTAATCACTTGCCCATTATACCCCCCAGCAACTTGAATGGGGAAAAATTCCAAGACAGAGAGACAAACAAAAAAAGGTATCCCAAACCCTGACAACACGCCATGGTCAGAGCAGCCCTGGGTGGTCCCACAGGGGTGGCGGGATCCATCATGTGTGATGGAGCCATGTCTCTTTCCAATATAGGCATGAGCTCTGCAGAGGGCAGCTGACTGCTCTGGCAGCACCAGCACAGCTCCCCGTGGTCAGCACTGTGCCACTTGATGTGTCAGCCAGACCCAACACACATGGCAGGACCACTATTCCTGGAGAGGAAAACACGCACAAACCCAGTAAAACTTCAAAGAAAGGTGGTGCACGTATTTCCAGCCAGAAATACGGGGACATAGGGACGGTTTTTTGCTTCATCAGGCATTTTTTTCAGAAGTGCCTGTCCAGGATGGGAGGACAGTGCCTGAGGTTCTGCATGGCTGTCAAGACACGTGAAGTCTCCCAAATGAGAAATTTCCCAGTTTTGCCCCAGATTTTAACAAAATCCCTTGTCTGTAGCATTCTTGTGGACGTGAGTGGTCAAAGATTCCACACACATCTGATTTAGGGTTGTTTTATCCATTTAGTTATAGTCTCCTTTTATTATTCATGATCCCTAGTGGCACTCAAGGACATGGGTTACAAGTGGCGTTGGCAGTGCTGGGATAAGGGTTGAACTTGGTGGTCTTAGAGGCCTTTTCCAACCTAAAGGATTCTATTATCCTGTCATTCTGTTTCCCTGTGCTACCAACGGATGGTTCTTTATCCAGGAGCACAGACCTTGATTAACTCCTAGCTTTAATGAGAACCTGTCACTATGCCATGGTTTTGTTTGCTTGCTCTGGCTATTAGCCAGCTGCAGTGGGTCGTGAACTTTTCGGCACATTTTGTTTTAAAAACATCAATTTCACACAAAGAGGGAGGTCTTAGCATATGTGTTAATTTTGAGAAAATCAGAAATTTCTGCTAGAGAAACTTCCAAAAAGATATTTTTAATTTTGGAATCTTTATTTTAAAATAACCCAGAGCAGCAGTTTGAAGTTTGGTTTGGTTTTTTGGGGGAAGTGGAGGCAGGGAGTTGGCAGGGGGAGGAGGGGTCCCCTTAGTTCCATTATTTTCATGCTTGCTGTATTTTGAAGTGATACCAAGAAATGCAAAATAAACATATTTGAAAAGGCTTCAGTTCCCCCATGAAATGCCGGGGTTGTAGAATGCCAACTTTCTGGATCAAATCACTCTGAATGGTAACTCTGGAAAGACTTATTTCACTCTGAGTCAAGACAATAAAAAATTTTGAAATCCTGATGTTTCCCTTAAACTAGAAATTCCAGATTTTGCCTGTCTAGCAGCTTTCCAATCTCCACCCGCTGGAGACCTTGTTCATAACAACAATGCTGATCAGACCAGAGGGGAGCAGGTAAGGGGCTGCTTGAGAAAACATTTCTTCTACTTCAAAGAAAGTTATTTTACCATTTAAGTTTTCATGTTTTCTTGTGTGGTCTCAAGATATCCTCTTTAAAGAGCTGATCTCCTACAGCATTTTGATATTCAAGATACCAAGCTGATTCCCAGCCCTTGCTGTGACTCTGTCCCCAAAATAAGAGAAGCTGTGGAACGCCAGTGGTGAGGACAAAAGGAAAGCAATTTGACCAAATCAGAGGTACAAACTCAGCAGCCTACAGTCTGCACTGTGTTGTGCTTCCCGCCAGTTTAATGCCTGTGGGATGCACCAAGGCGGTGATGCTGACAGCCAAAGCTTAACTCAGAGTTCCTGATAAGGGCTGCAGGCAGGGACCAGCAAATGTGCCCGTCACTTGGACCACAGGCAGCAGGCTGTCACTCGTGCCGCCCCTGCACAGAGCCTTCCTCTGGGGGGCATCTCACACCTGCAGCCAGCACCTGGGTTTGCAACACCCACTGTCTTGATCAGGATGCTGTCCTGACGCATTGGCATGGGGAGAGCCAAGCCTCGGCAGGACACAGAGCTGACAATATTATGGGGCTGAGTGGGACAGAAGCTTGTGCACAATTGAGGAAAGAAAAACCCAAAAGAGAGGAGAAATTAAAAAGAGGTGGCTTTCCATGAGCTGAACTCACTGCGGTGCATCACTCTAAGAAGCCCAGCAGAGTATCTCCAGTAACTCTGATCTGCCAGGAAACACATGCAGTGAAAAAATAAAATCAGCCTGAGCTCGACCTGCAGACTTGTGTTCATGCTGTGTGACCCTTTTACTCCCCAGATTAGGGCTGCTGTCCTGGTTCCAACCAGTGATTGGGAAGGCACGGGGATAAGAAAACTGCTGTTGGTCTGGAAGTCCACCTGTTGCCCGGCTGACCCAGCCCCACTGGGAAGAAAAACAACTTTCCAGTCCACCCATCATTAACACCAGGGCTGGCCAGTGACCGAGTTATTGCTTCCCAAAGTAATGCTGCCTACCTGGTGAGGGAAGCAGTGACATCCATGGCAGGCAGTTTGGCTTATTTAGTTCATGGACACCCTGGGACTGACAAGTAATTGCTGGTTTCTTGCTTCAGTAAAATTTGGAAAAGCCGGTAGAAGAAACATGGCTCTTTGCTTTTCTCTGCTATCATATTCAGTCAATTCATTAACTTTACTCTCTCCCTAGCCTGCTTCCAGTTAGCCGTTAATTTCAGGTGCTAAAAATGTAATTTAGTAACTGCACGAGACCAAGAGGGAGAATATAATTCACTCCCCTGCCTCTTATGGGACCTGTATATAAAGCAAATGAACCCAGACTTGCTGTTATATAAAAGTTGGTTTTAGCATGGGAAAAAAAATCAGTATAAGCAGACAACTGGCAAATTCAGCTGTCAAAAATTATGAGCCCAAATGGACTCAGTCAATGACACTCCACCTCCAGTTGAAAGGGCTATGTATTTGTCAACAAGGTGTAATTAGAATCTGATGAAGTGCTGTGGTGTCACGATATAATGCATGCAACAACGTGGCCTTGATGTTAAGCTCTTTTCCTTCACCAAGGAATCCCTTCTGCATCCTCAGATTTATGTAGCGTCTTGGCCATGGGCAAATGAAATGAACAGTTAAGAGCTGACAGAAACACGGCTGATGATAACTCCAGGTTTAACCCAAAAAGAAGGAAAATCTATGGACGCCCATTCAACCTGAAACTCTAAGAAATCATTAGTAAGCCAAGTTCAATGATGATGACAAAAGAAATTTAGGGGTGAAATGGAATTATTGGCATTTGCTTAAATTTGCCAGTTTCGATAGCACAGGAGACAGATCTGTGCTGAGGAGCTTGCAAGAGGAAATACAGTTCAGGGTATGTACACAACAGTGGGCTGGCAACTGCTGAAACGACAGGCATTGACCAATCCTCTTCCTGCAGTGGCTGGGCTGAGCTCAGCTGGTCTTGAGTGCCTCCTGTCCAGGAGTGAAGTCTCTGTCCATCCTCTAGTTCATGTGTATGGAAGGGAGTAGTCACCTCCTAAGATGTCTTGTGCTCCAGATGTCTGAGGGCTTCCAAGTCCCTTTTTGTCAGCAAACCTGCAGTGGGACCAATGTGATGCCTCCAAAGCATGCTGTCTGTCTCCTGGTGGCAAGATGCCATTCTGTCTGTTGGACCAAATTGTCACCATCCTTCTTCTGGTCAGGGAGGGTTCTCTCATGCTTCTGGCTGCGTTAATGCTTTGTTGCTGGTTTGGGTGGCCTCTGTTACCCTTCTGCTGAAAAGTAAAAGCAGAGTAAGCGATGTTCAAATTCAGCCAAGTTTGATGCACACAAAGCTGTTTCCTTGCCTGTTTCTTGCATTACATGACCCTACTTATGCATTGTCTTCCCCAGTAAAGTGGGAAATCTTCCAAATGCTTATGATATGTCAGGTTTCAGCTGTATTTTGAAATGGACTGTGCAGAACCTAAAGAACAGTCGGCAAATGCAGTCCTCCCTCTATGAAACCCTAAGCAAAGAGAAATAAATTCTGCCTGTTTTTAGCCTTTCTGGTTTAGTTTAAAATTTTTGAGAGATTTTCTTTGGTTTGTATCAAATAATAAAAAAGACTCTTACTTCAAAGTGGCAGATAGATTCATCTAAGCCTTACTGATAAAGGATTATACAGTTCTTCCTGCAAAAAACAAACAAACTTTTGTCACTAAAATTTCAATTTTTAAAAAAAATTATTATTATTATTATCATGTACTTGATCCTTAATGGTACAACTTTAATTTTTTTTGGGTTAAAGCCAGTGAATTTTAGAGCTATGGTTTTTTATCTAACCCAGAAAATATGTTCCAGTGTTGGAAAATCCCTTTGCTGACCATTACCATCTGTAACCAATCTGTCCCTATCTTCATCGTTTGATTTTGTTTCAAGCATTGTGTCCTGGTTATAAGACAGGTATCTGCCAAGGAAGGCAGTAACTTCTTTTGGAATGGAAAATATGACCCCCTTCCCTCCAAATTATTATAACTTATTATTGATTATGGGGTTTTCAGGCAAAGAGATGAGAAAAGAAATAACAGCTCTTTNCAGGGGTGCTGGTGGCTCCCGGCCAGGCAGGGCCGGTGAGATGATTCCGCCGATGCTCCAGAGGGCCCTGTGGTGTGAGCTCTGCCGCTTCTCTCCACATAGGTAATGGTGGGAGAACCAGCAGGAGAGAGAGAAAAGGGCCTTCCTTTACAAATTCAGGGGGTAGCTGATCCTGGTGTCCTTCCAGGTGCCGAAATGGAATGTAGTAGAAACCTCAGAGCAGCAAGCTGGAACGGCGGGGGTGAGCAGACCCCAGAGCGGCAAACAAAATGTAGCAGAAACTCTGCAGCCATAGCAGGAGCCATGGGGTGTCCCGGGGGGCACTGGGTGTTGGGTTACAGCATAGTGAAAAGCCTGAAGCAGTGGCAGAAAAACAGCAGGGCTGGGCAGCAGCAGCTGGGCTCCTGGAAACAGCAGGGAGACGCTCTCTTGGAGTGTGGGTGAGGGGGTGAGGGTCCCAGGATTTCCCCTGAGGCATCTGAGGAGATTGTGAAGGTCCTTTCCAGTGAGATCGGTGTTGAAAAAAGTCCCAGTTCAAGGGCTGCTCTTATGAGCAAAGCCTCACTCTCAGTAGGAGAAGCAGTAAAGGGCTGGACTCCGCAGTGGCAGCGAATTTTCGCCGCAGTAGCAGCAATTTGAGTGTTCCCCTCCGGTCCCGAGAGCAAGAGAGAGTGAGGAGCTGCGCCCAGCCCCTCATCCCCCCAGACAAAATCTCGTGGTATCTCTGCACTTCCCAAGAGAAAGCAGCCAAGCTAAGAGAGTGCAGCTAGCTGCAATCCTGCCCCTCCTCCTTGGCTACATATTTTATCTCTCTTAGGTATTGTCGTTATAATCTCTTAGGTAATAAATGGGAGAAAATTGCCTGAGAGAAGGAAGAAAAAAAAGGAAAATCCTAACCTCCAACACATTGCCATCCCACACTTTTTCCTCTGTTTCTCCGGGGTGGTGCCAGAGGTAGGAGGGTACTGCTGCAGAGTGGTGAGGGCACATATAAGATGTGATCCAGCTCTGCAGGAATGCAGATGAAGCAAAATCTTCTCTTCATCTCCACCCGTGGTTGCACACCAGTCCTTCCTTGGGATTTCTGAGATGTCCTTTGATCTTGCTATTGAGGATTAGGAATATCAGAGGGCATCTTACCTCATAAGGACCCTTGTAAGAATTGCAGGGAAGGTGTTTCAACCCATTTCTTTATCTATTTTTCTTTTCTCCAAGGACCAGCAACAATGCAGGTGAAGTGCCTGTATGGGAAGGCTCTTCTCTTCCCTGCCCCCAAGGTCGGGCAAGACACTAAAAATGGTGAATTGTTCTGCCGTGCAGACACCAGACAAGCTGTTCACAGTGCGGCAGTAAAGCCTCACACTGGGAGAACGCTTGTCTGCCCTGGCTGAGGGGTGTAGCTCCTGCAGGAGCACGGAGGTGGATGGGAGCCAGGGGGAGCAGGGTCCTTCTGGGTGAGCGAGGACTTGTCCATCCTGCGGGCACCAGGAGGCTGAACGCTGGGACTGGGGGGCAAGGACAGGTTTTCTGGGATAATCCCGGAGAGCGCTGGAGCACTGAAGCCCAGGGGTGGGTTAACCAGTGGAGGTGTGTATGTACTGCAAATGTGCATATGCAGTTATGCATATAGCTCCAGACACGCTATCTTATCGCTTAACTCCTCTGCTGCTCCTCATTACTATTTACAACAGCAAAGAAAACCTTTTAAACATCCCTCCTGCTGTCTTATTCCTACAATAACCCACATTTTAACAAAATCTGGGACATTTAATAAGCAATATATATATATATATATATATATATAAAATTCATTTCTTACAAACTATGATGGATTTGTTTCCCCTTAATCAGCAGAGTAACTACTTGCTGTTTTTTCCCCCTGAGATTTTAAACTCTCCCTCTTGCTTCATGCAGTGAAGCAGCTTAAGCAGACTTGAGAAACTTAAAAGGCATCAAAATAGTTGGATTATCTAATTTCCATACTTTGAGCTCTGCTTAGATCTCTTAATCTACAAGTCCTGTGCAGGAAGGAGCGTTCATGGTGCACCCAGGAGATTTTCTCCTACTCTTTGTTGATGACCACCACTCACCTCCTGCAGCAGTTCCTTCATCTGTGCAGTCCTGTTCTCTAATAAGATAAAAATATATACATGTTGTTTCCTGCATTTTTTGGCAAGAAATGAAGGGGACCATCTCAGTCGTACTTGTTTTCTCACGAAGACTGGATTTATAAAGGTGGAGTGGTTGGCCTAAAGAACGGCCCTCAGCAGAGCTCAGTGCCATGGGACAACCACACTGAAAAGCAAGGGTGTATACACAGAGCTTCTTCAGTTCAGCTGTGGACATTGCTCAACCGACTTTATTCAACTGGTTGTCAAGGGGCCTTGACGTAAGACACAAAGATGTTTATTCACTTTGCACATGGCTTCCTTGACAGATGCTGTGGAGTGGTGTTTTTCGCTGGAAAGTAGCAAGCCATGGCTCCAAAGTCCCAGATACACAAGGAACAATCCCGCCTAAATGCAATTTTTCCATGAAGCTTTGGGCAGAAGTTTAAACTGGGCTTTTTTAGCAGAAGAGGGACTGTAAGATAAATTAGCACCTGTGTCAGGCTGGAGGAAATGGTGGTCCTGGGGTAACAGGGTATCCCATGAGAGTGTGTGCTGGGGTCCAGGATCTAAACTGCAGACTTATTGGCTACATCATACATTCTTCCTCCAACCCCACAGCAGAGATAGCAGGGATGCTTTGGAAACCTGCAAAGGCTCCACAAAGAGTCCTGAACGCGTCTACCCTGAATGTCAGGTGCTGGCATAAATATGGTATTGCCTGCAACCAAATTTGTTTTCATGACTCTTACTAAAGCTGGAGGAAGCTGAGCCCTGTGGTTCTTGAAAGTCTGTGCTGCTTCTTGGCAGACAACTTCTCCTACACTAATAAACAAAAAGTTCATAATCCACTTTAATAAAACAATTATTCTTTTTAATTAAGATAAGCATCACACACATTTGCTAGCAGTTCCTCTATGCCTATCTGGGAACATCTTGCCATGAGAGACTTCTATCAGAACTGACTTTGCAAGTAATAATGTGGTCTTCGTCACTTAACTCAAAAGTCCCTATTGGCTTTAGCACAGTGAAGCATTAAGGAAATGAAATATTAAAAAAAACCTCATACCCTGAAGTTTGATTTGTTGAAAGCATTTCCTAAACTGACAAGCTACATGCCGTGTCTATGAAACCCACTGGGAACTTTCAAAACTTGAGCAGCAGTTTCTAATCACTGACTATCATTAGCATTTTAGTGAATAGATTTTTGATAAGAAAAATCTTTGCCCTGTGAAAAAAAGAGAACCAAATAACCTGACATTTTTAGTGCAAACAGAACTTCTCTTTAATTATTCCTTTAGCTATCCTCCAGGCACTGGGTGCCACAGTGAGTGATTCTGTTGTGCTCCAGCAGGGAGTCCAATGCTCTGGAAGCAAATGCTGACATTATGCCGAAGCTTTACACTGTCACACATTATTACACCATGGGATATGTCTCCTGCCGTGCACAGAGGTGAGGCAGAGGGTGGATTCCTGTGCATTTCTGGTGTCCTTCATGGCAGTTAAGCTGTTCCAGTGGTGTTTCACAGCAGTGCAAGCTGCTGCATCATGAGACAGAGCAAAGCGCATGGGACCCCTCATTCGGGACAATACTGCAAGGTACACACTGGGGCAATTACTGCAGAGAAAGCTTTGGCTGCTGCAAGCTTAAGGACAGGAAAGCTCTGAAGAGGGATCTGGACAGGCTGGTTCAATGGGCTGAAGCCAGCAGTATGAGGTTCAACAAGAAGGGCTGGGTCCTGCCCTCGGGTCACAACAACCCCGGGCAGCTTCAGGCTGAGGAGGAGTGGCTGGAAGCTGGAAAAGGACTGGGGGTACTGACTGACAGCAGCTGAACCTGAGGGGTACTCAGGCAGCCAGGAAGGCCAATGGTGCCTGGCCTGTGTCAGAAATAGTGTGGCCAGCAGGAGCAGGGCAGTCATTGTCCCTCTGCACTGTTTGCTGGTACGGCCTCATCCTGAGTGCGGTGCCCAGTTCTGGGCCCTTCAGTTCCGGAGAGATACTGAGGTGCTGGGGCATGTCCGGAAAAGAGGATGGAGCTGGGGAAGGGTCTGGAGCACAAAGAGTGGCTGAGGGACCTGGAGGGGGTCAGCCTGGACAAAAGGAGGCTCAGGGGGAACCTTCTCTCTCTCTCTACAACTCCCTGACAGGAGGGTGGAACCAGGTGGGGGTCACGCTTTGCTCCCAGGGAACAAGAGACAGGACAAGAGGAAATGGCCTCAAGTTGTGACAGAGAAGGTTTAGGTTGGATATTCACTGAAAGGGCTGTTCCCACAGGCTGCGCAGGGCAGTGCTGGAGTCCCTGTCCCTGAAGGGATTTAAAAGCCATGTGGATGTGGCAGTACTGAGAGAACAATTGGAGTCAATGCTTTCTAAGGGCCTTTCCAACTGAAATGATTCTTCAACTCTATGACTCTAAGGCGGAGAGCCAAATACATAGACTTTAGGAAAAAATGAGAAAGCACAAAAAATTTTCGGCGCAGAACTTCTGAAGTACAGAGAAATGATGGAAAGAATAACAAGTTGGTACTATTCCTGTAGGTTTTCAAGAGGTATTTGGCAACATGTCTCACAAAATGTTCACAAAACTGGCCATGAAGTTTTAAGGGGAAGAGGGGAGGGGAAGGTCAAACTGACAGAGAGTATGTTAAAATTCGATATTAGAAAATGTTCTTGACTGTAGGGGTGGTGAGGCACAGAGAAATTGTTGATACCACATCCCCGCAAATGTTCCAGACCAGGTTAGGCAAGGATTGGAATGAGATTGTCTTTAAGGTCCATTCCAACCCAGGCCATTCAATTATTCTATGAATCCGCGGCTGGATGATGGCCTAGACTTGCATCTGCAGGGCTAGAGAGACCTGGCAGAGGTGAACAAAAGTCTCAGCGCTATACAGATTGTTCCTAGATGGGGGAACCACCGAATGAAGCAGAGCCAGGACCAAGTTTACCAGGCTGTTAATGTCTGCACAGCTGAATGGTTACTTTGTCCCTGCCACAACCCCTGCAGCCTTGATGGATCAAAGATCAGGACCAGGAGTTAGCATGGATTAGGGAACAGCCCAAATGGCAGCCTGCTCTCCACCCTGTCAGGCTGTGCATCCTTCACGTATCTCACTATGAACTGCAACTTCTTTTCCCAGCTTCTCACAAAGTAAACATCACCTTCCTGGGCTGTGAGAGTGCTCTTGCATTAATTCAGGTGCTTTGGCCAAACGCCATGTCATGTCCCTGTCAATAAAAATAACTAATCTGTTATTTTTAGAAATTATTCTAAGTATGTGGCCAGAGATAGGGCAAGTCCTTTGTGAAGTGAAGCAGCAGTGCTGAATAACAGCCTTTGGGTTTCACCAGCCTGGTGTTTTAGCAAGGACTCATATTGGGGTAGGGTCTGAGGCTGGAGAAAGGGGCTGCTTCACCAAAAGCAATGCCCAGTTTTCCTTGTGATGTGTCTGGCCATGTGTGCATGCAGAGCAGGAGAAGAACTGTGGCTTTGGAGAAGGCTCTGGGAAGATCATCAGAAACACTCACTGGCTGTCATCCACTGCACCGGAGCCTACCAGGGGAAATTGGCTGAGGACTCACCCGTGTCAGCAGCCCTGCCTGGCCTGACTTCACCGACCCCAGTGATAGGCAGGCACCACATCAGACACGGGTCAGGACTGAGCTGGCAAATGTGGGCAGGAGCAAGGCTGGTGGGATAAAGGGAGGACATGTGGGACGGGAGGTCCTGCATGCAGCAGGTAAAGTGTTCATCCAAAGCCACCCAGCACACCTCTGGTTTCCTGAGGGAGAACACGGTCTCCAAGGTCGGCTTTATCCTTGGGTCCAGTCCCTGCCCACAGGCAGCACGGGAGACATCTCCTCAGGGCTTGGCTTGGCTAGAGGGGAGGGGAACAGCGGATGGGAGGGGACACGGTGGAGCAGGTAGGACCCTTGTGTGACGTCTGAGCAGCCCCTGTGGTGCTGTTGGGGGTTTTTGGGACCAAGAGGGAACGGAGAGGGCTGGGGCTAGGGGTGAAGTACCACGGTTGGATTTTTTGACAAAGATGAAGCAGGAGGATACACGAAGAGCTCACAGTGCCTTCACTCCCTTGTCCCCACCTCTATGTGCCCAAGTTGCCCGTGGCCACTCAGCTGCCTCCCACCTGACAGGGAGGAGGCACGGGTCTGACAGCGTTCAGTGGAGAAAAGGGATGGGGAAGAGACAGAGGCGGCTGCAATCCCCACTCGAAGCTGATAATTAATAAATGAAATGCCCTGGGACTCCACTAAAGCTTCCTCAGATGACTTATCTGTCGTGGGCTCGGCAAAGCATTAAATGGCCATTTTCTGACAGAATGACTTCACTGCGCCAGAGCTTCCTTGACTTTGTGAGGAATATTTCTCCCCTCCTCCCACCCCTTGTTTTTTTTTTAAATCTTCTCTCTTTCTTCCTCCCTCCCTCCCTCTCCTTTTCTCTCTCCCTGGTTGACGGCTCTAGTTCATTTCTGCCTATTTAATTGGGCCCCGGATGAATTTACTCGACAGGGCCATTCATCATGTGGCAGCGGCTGGCGGACGAGCCCAGGGGGAGCGGGGCTGACAGCTCCGGCAGCCTTGGATGCTGCCTGACTCTGGAAGTTCACATATTTGGGCATTAGTGCAGCTATTAGTTTAACAAGCTTCGTTTATCCCTGTCACTACCACTTCAGCTTCCCATGTAATCATTTGAAATGTAGATTACTGCTAGACAAATGGGACAGAGCAAGAGTACACAGGAGGGAAAAAAAGTGACATGGATTGCTTGTTACGAGCTGGCTTTTTTTCCCCCTTCCCTCTTTTAATCCCTTCCAATGTGAATGCTTTGATTAACTTAATATTCACATTATTTCTACTGTAAGCAGTTTGTCACCTGTGTACTCCCCTTTTTAGAAAATAGTTGGTAGGGATTTATTGACCCAAAGAAGAGGTTTAAAGCAATTATACAGGTGTCCAGGGGCCAAGGTCTGTGCACACACAGCCTTCTCCCTAGGAGCTGCTGGAGGTCACTCTCTTCCAGCCAGACACACCTACGGACACCAAAGCCGAACCTTCCCAGGACAGGTCTGTTCCGCATGGTGGAATTCATCTCAGGTGTTGCAGCAGAGCAGCACGGCACATTTATTCAGCCTTCCAGCTTCTGTTTCCAAAGCTTCTGACTACCACACTGGTTTTGCACTGTAGGAGTCAAAACAGAACGACTGCTTCCAATGTTTAGAGGAAAGTGTGTTTTGCCACTTGTGACCCAGGAGTAAAGGAGATGCTGCAGGCCCTCCCCCCCAAGCCTTCACAGGGTTTATTGCACTCTTGTTGAAATTCAATGCGTAGTACCTGATGTGGCGAGGCCAGAAAGAGACACAGCATCACCTGCCCTGTCTCCCAGAATGAGAGAGCTTTATACCATCAGCCCTTCTCAGCGAGTCCAAGGCCAGCACTGAATTTCTCTCTTGAAGCTACACCTGGAAGAGTCACCAGTGATAAACTCATTTTATTGCAAAGGATACAGTGTTCAATTATCTCCCCAGCTTAAATATTTTCAAGATATTCTGTGTTTGCCCAAAAAAATTCTTGATTCCCCTTGTGTCTCTGCTCAGTGCAGGAGCTGTTCTCTGCCAGATTGCAACCTTGTGCTCAAAGCTCCAGCTTTGTAGACCAGGTGGGTCAAGTTGTTTTTTAACTGACCTTCAGAACAACCAAAGGGGCTGCTCTTCCTTCAGTTTCTCAAATCAAGTAAGGTTTCCAGGCTCCGGGTTATTTTAGGAGACTTATGTAAAGCCATACCCAGTTTGCCTATGCATCTCCTGACTCTGAAATACTTTACTTTGCTGTGGTGCTCAGAACAGAGTTCCCCCAGTACTGCCAAGGCCACCACTAACCCATGTCTCCAAGCATCAAACCTCCATGGCTTTTAGATACCTCCAGGGATGGTGACTCACGTTCCCTCCTTCCTACAAGTCCGAGAACATTTCATGCACTTACCTGCCAGACCTTGCATTTCATCATGTGAAAGATGTGTTTGTCAAGTAAAACAAGCATGCTTTGCAGATTTGAGTGATCTATCAAATCAGACAGTCCACTAACCTGTGGCATCTCCAGATATTTCCACTACGGTATTGGGAATTTCCTCCTGCTCCCTGATAGAGCTAAGTGGGTTTCACAAATTCTGCTCTGGGGGAATTCTGGTCATTCAACACTCTGGTCTGCACTAGAGCACAATAAATCATTAAAAACCAGGCAGTTCTTCAGATTATTTTCCATATTTGAATTAATTTGAAGACACTGACAAATTTAATGAGAAAATAGCCAAACCTTGGCAAATGGAAGTTGCCTAAATTCCCTGGAGTTAGAGGTGGGTGTGCTATTTGTCTCTGGAATTGCAATTATGGTGCTGAACTTCTTGCAAGGAACACACTGGCAGCTCTGGTTTTGGATGTGATCACCGGTATCACCACGGTTTGCTCATCTCCCAGCTCTTCCCTATTTGCACAGCAATATCTCCAAGGTGCTGCTTGTGATATGTTGTTATCCCTTTCCAAGTCACTGCAAAGTGACACAATTCATTTATCCCTCTCTCCTCTGCAACCCTGAGATTCTCCTGGGGGCGTCAGCAGCTGGTGTCTTCCCTTAATGAAAAGAGCTCACAGGTCTGTGTCAAGCCCAGAGGCAGCTGATTTTCTTTCGTCATCAACAAGCCAGAGTGTAGCAACCAGCCACTGTCCTGTTCCTCCACCAGTGTGTCTGGGACAAAGAGGAAGGTGGTCCTGGCTTGACTCTGGGACAGATCTCTGTTGTCCTGAGTTTTGCAGTTTTTCAATGTTTCTCTTTGCTGTAATACTTTCTCACGCATGCTGTTGTAAACATGGCCATGTTTTGCTAACTGTCCTTGTTGTTTTCATTCCATTCTCCTAGGCGGAAACATGTGATGGATTTTTCCTTTGACCAGTGTGATTGAGAGGTGGTAATTTCTACCTCCAATCCACGGTGATTTCTAAGAACATATAAATAAAGGCCAGAGGGTTTTGCCCTCTCTCTTTGGCCTCTCCTTTTGCTCGCTCTTTTTGGCCCCTTTGGCTCTCTCATTTGGCTCTCTCTTTTGGGTCTCCTTTTCGGCTCCTCAGCCTGGTTGGCTATGTGTGTTTGCGTCCGTGCAGTGCAGGAACATCCACAGATCTCAGCCTTTAACCCCTGGATTTGCTTTGCAAAGCCCCTTCAGGATTTCTTCNGAGGGATGGACAACAGGGAATAACCAATGAGGGATCCCAGAACACAGAACTTTCCAGACTTAATACATATTCAACTAAGAGGATACATATTCATAAATTTATGCCTAAAACAGGGAGGAGAGAACAGTAACCTATCAACTTGGAATATGCAAACAGGGGAAACACAGGCTCTTGGGCTCTTGCCATAACCCGGAGGGAGTGCTGTTAGACTGTGTTGTCAGACCACCGAGCATCTCATGTCCGGCCTTCTGAGGCTGTGGTGGCCACAGCCACACGCACTGCAACACACCTCTGTAGATCTTCGGGAATGCAGCAGGAGACCACATCTTCCTGCAACGCAGGGTATACTGCAGGAGATCCAGGATCAGTGGGATGGGGAATTATCAGAGAGAAAAGCCAAGAGGAGAGAAAGGGGGGACCAGGAAATCGGAGTCATTAATGGGTGCTTGTATCTCTAGCAGACCTTGGAAATTCAGCGTTCTGCCGAAGGACATCCTTGCGCTTCCCAGCTGGGCTGGAGCTCAGAGTGCCCAGCCATCTGTAGGCCCCTGCCCTGCTAGGACGGTCAGCTCCAGGCTGCCCTTAGGGCTCTGGCCTTCAGAGAGTAGAAGAAAATATGTTGGTTTAAGGTTCTCCAGCTTGCCTGTCCCTGCATCTAGAGAGCTTCTTCCCTAGTAGTGCAGCTGGTGTTTCTCTGCTGTGTGGATAGCTCCCAGGCTATCCCAGAAACCTTCACCCCTTTGTTACTGAATGCATCAAAGAGACCAAGTTATCTGGAGCCACATCACCCCGTGCAGGAATGCTGAAGGCACAAGTGAACACATCTAAGGTCCTGTGGTTTCTGACCTGTGTCACCGCTAGAAAACCATCCTCCCAGGCTATGCCCAAAAAGTCCTGGTGGGGCGGCCAGGACTCCAACTTCCTGCAGCATCATTTCAAGCACAATACAGACTTGACAAAAAGGTTTCATAGCCAGATTGTTTTGGACCCCACCTCCACTGGAACGGCTGTGACTTTGGAATGAGGTGAGTTGGACCCTCCAAGGTGCCAGTGCCACTGTTCACACAGTGGTCTCTTCTTTTGTGGAAGGTTCGACAGAGGACTGTTCTCCAGGACTATCTCTTAGGAATCACCAAGTTCACGGGCTCTGATGAAGCCCAGGCGTATCTGCTGACAGCAAATGCATCCTGATGAAATACCAGCTTTGCACATGTGTATCCAGCTGATACCTCAGGATGGGAGTTATTTTCCCACCACCCACCTGTCAAGGCTGAAGCTCCCAAAGCTCCCATTTCCAGCATTTTTCTGCTCTATTTCTGGGAGAGACTGGCTGTTCAGGAGAGCGGCAATCACAGAGCAAGTGGAGAACAGGTGATACTGATCAGCAGCATCATGATTTGTTGCTCTTCCCTCATCCAGTCTGGCTGTTCTGCATTACAGGAGAACTAGGAATTGTTGTCTGTGTTGTAATTATTTACAAGCTATCAGTTAATTATTAATTAGCTATTAAGTAACCATGCGTAGTTTTAGAAAGCTTTACATGCTCACTAATTTTGTAAGATAGCTTTCCTAAATGAAAATATTTTCTACACCCTAATAAAATGCCTCTCTGAGTAAAAGCAGGAACATGACATGTGCCTTGCAAGGCCAGGGAGTAAGCCCCCAAGGTAACACGTTGACTCATTTGGAAGACTTATTTATTCTGAATTACAACACATCAATTCTCTATGAACTGTGAACAACTCCAGGGAAGTTTTTTAGGCTGTCAGGTACCAATGATTCCTCAAACTTGCATTCCCTTGATCCTGTGTAGCTTCTACAACTATGTGAAAGTAGGTAGTAGGGAGGCAGAGGTTGAACTTTTCTCCCAAGTACCGAGTGATAGGTCAAGAGGATATGGCCTTAAATTGTGCCAAGGGAGGTTTAGTTTGAATATAAGGAAAAAAATTCTTCACCAAAAGGGTTGTCCAGCTCTGGCAGAGGCTTCAGGCAGTGGTAGAGTCACTATCCCTGGAAGGATTTAAAAGATATATAGAGGTGGCCCTTGGAGACATGGTTTAGTGGTGGCCTTGGAAATGCTGACCTAATGGTTGGACTTGATCTTCAGGGGCTTTTCCAACCTAAATAATTTCATAATTCCATGATTATTCGTTTCTGTCCAAGACAGCATGTAGCAGGACTGTGGGGAGTGAGGTGAGCACTGCTCTGGGGTACATGTGAAAGAGTGATTTTGCATCATCTGCTGTGGTACTGACACCTGCCTACCCCGGAGACATGACCCTTCCTCCTCCGCTGTGAAATAGGGGGGTTTCCTCAGGTTTGTTTTTTCCACAGGATTTGCCTTTGCTCACCCTTTGCAAAACACGCTCTTCAGCATCCTGCATGGTCGCATATGTCACGCTGAGGGAATCTGAGAATCCTGTTTTAAGGTCGTCGGAGGTCTGCTGAGGCTAGAATGTTGCTGCTGTCAAATCCAACCCAAAAAAAAGCCATGATCACTCCCGGGGGCACACCAGCAAGACTGCTTCATTTACTAGATGTTCAGCAATGAATAATAATTCCAAATAAGTAGGAAAATGTTAGAGTTGTAGTTGCATCTGAAAAAAGAGATTTTCCTCACCAAACAGGAGTCTGTCAAGCATTTTCTTCCCAAAGAATTGTGGACAAACAAGAGTGATTTTCCATCTGAGGAAACAGATTTCCAGCAAACAATACTCCTGACCCTAAGTAAGCAGGACTGGTGCAGGACAAATAAAATCTGGTGGCTGTTGTTCTCTTTTACCTGACATGAAAAGCAAATAGCTCCTAGCAGAAATTTTATCATGTGAACAGATCCCACCAGAACAGCTGTTTGGACTACTTGTGGTTTTCTATTTGCTTATTAGATTTGAGACCCAAAAGCCAACACATAATCCACAGCCCTTCAAGTAGTGGTGGAGCATGTGTGTGCTGAAACTTCATTTAACCTCAGGAAACTTCCCGCTCCATCTGCCAAACATTTCCCTTTCCTTTATGATTCAAGGCGAAAAAAAAAAACAAAACCAACTTCACTCAACATTCAGGCAGTAATTACAGGACTGAATTTTACAAATGGAACATAAATAAAATTACATAGCTAATTAAGATGTATCATGAACTGAAGCTCGTTTCTGTGATACTAATTGCATATTTCACCTCCCTGTTAAATGGATTTGATGGTCTGAAAATAAGCCATTCATTTTACGCAGTGGGGGAGGTTTCCATGAGGAGCAACTGCTTGCTGTCCAGTGGGACGTTAGGTTTCCCTGGTTAGACCGCAGATTAACCGGGTGAATTGATGACCCTTTTCACCAGCCCTTTGAGGAGTGAGTTTGAATGTGTCAGATACTTTTTCTGCTCCAGCCCTCTTTCTCCTGCAAGACATGCATGTCCAAAAGAGCAAAATTCATTGGAACAACGCAAGTTTTTCAAAAATACACATTTACACCAACTTTTCTACACAGACTAGACAGGTTAAAAAATTGGCTTGGGCACTGCTGCCTCTACACAGCTACAGTCATCCACAGCACTTGTTGTTTTAGCTCAATAATTAATTTAGCTCAGTTAGTAAGTTAAAGTCAAAACAAGTGAGTACATTTAATATTGTAATTGTTTACATTTCTGTACAACAGACAGAGAGCTGCCAGCACTATGTGGCACATGAGGGTGTATCAGCGTTAATACAGGAGCTAGAAAGTGTGATCTGAAGTCTTCATTCTGTAGAGGGTGTTCCTTATGGACTTGGCCGAGTTCTACGATCTTCCCCTTCTTGCCTCGCGGTAAGGATACAGTTCTATACCTGTACCTAAGTGTATTTAATACCTCCAACACAGATATTAGTGTGGAATTTCTGAGGAACGCTGCCTTTCTAACAAAATTCTGAAAATCACCATGTGAGGGACAGAAATCCAGGATCTGAGGAACAGAGGGACAGATGAATATTTTAAGATTGAATGATTAAAATCCTGCATTGGGAGAGAAGAGAGGCATTGCTGTGCCACGGCAGGCAGGAAGAGCTGTGGCAGGAGGATGCTCTGTGACCTCACGCCATTCTCAGAGGTGCAGGAGAGTGGGACCTGCGCTGGGCAGGTGACCCTCATTCCTCCAGGAAATTGGGAAACACTTTCTAATTGGAAAGTGTTTCTCAGCTGCTAGCAGCTCTGGAGAAAGGGCACAGTATCTGTGGAGGCTGAAGTACACCCCCAGGGAAAACTGCCATTTTTCTCCCAAAGGGCTGCTCATGGTTGAGCATGAGGTCCAATTCTGTCAGTGACAGATAAAATGTCCATAATGTGGCTTTTACATCAGGCAAGAGAAACAGTGAGGATGCAGATCTTGCACATCTGACAATTGGAGACAATTTTTGCTGTGAAAAGGATCACGCATTGGGGGAATGAAGCACTCTTTCGGTGAAATATGGGATACATCTCACAGCTGGCAGGTGGTGAAGAAGGGTGGTATTAAGTGCTGGATCCAGCAGCCCAGGTGAGGTCCAGCCAGCAGCAGCTGGAGCATGTGCTCCAAGGAGATGCATGCACAAGCACACGTGTAGGTCACACGTGTGAGGACAGCCAGGCACGCAGATCAACACAGAACCACAGTGCGCACACGTGAGCACGGAGAACACCGGTTCTTCTCTTGCTGAGTAGGACGGAGTCCATCAGTGGGAATATATACACATCCCACATCCCATCAGGAATATATATACCTACCTCCAGCAGCAGAGCACAGATCCTGTCTGCTTGGCAGCTGGCCCTGCTTCCCCGAGCCTTTCATGGGACAAACTTGCAAGGGTCCTGTAGGGGATGTCCCTTCCAATGAGTTCCTAATTTGGGTTCCCAACTGCTGCTCTTTCCCTGTGCTCCTCTGGGCTCGTAGAAGTGGATCTTGAATAAGCACCATGGACAAGCCCACTGTTCTTTCTGTCCCCCTGGTGTGCCAAGAGGAAAGCCAGATGAGAGGGTTTGCATGCATTTTCAGGGATGGGTTTAGTCTGTGTCTGATGCACTCAGCTGCATCTTCACGTTTTCACAATTTTGGGCTTCTGTTTTGGATTCAGAGTGCATAGGGTTTGTGATTGAAGGTATACTTTGCCTGAATGAAACTTTGCTCCATGAATTATTCCAAACCCTCTTATTTACAGAAATCTGGCCTCTCAGAGGAGGCCTGCAGAAGACGTGAGATCTGGGGCATCTTGTTTTGGCATCTTGGTTCCCATTCATCTGACACTTCAGAATACCTTAATTACAAGTTAGATAGAGATGGACAGAAGAAATTGCAATAATCTCTCCCATATTTAATTATTTTGTTCAACACTGTTTCCAAAGTGTACAAATGTCATCAGGATCAGGGTGTAACCCAGCCTCAGGAACACCACTTGGCTCTGGGAACATCACTTTGGCTCTGTGAATTCCCACCAACCGGCATCCTCCTCGCCTCACTCTGGCCCCTGTGTCCTGCATGTTGTGTCACCCACAGAGAAGTGAGGAGATCACCACAGAGGCAATGGCCTGGCTTCAAAAAGCAGAAACTTTTCTCTTTTGTTTGCCCCTTATTCCTCTCCACCTAGTGCTTGTTCTGGGTGTGATTCTTGACCTGTTCCCAGTAATGACACCAAGTGGTGAAAACAACAAATCATGAATCAACCCTGTTTCTTACTGTTACAAAAGAGACATTATAAACTGAAAACACAAAGATCATTTTATCTTTATTAATAGTCTAATGCGTATGAGAAAAGTATTTGACATTTTCTACACCTCCAACTCTTTTCTTCATGCATTGCTGAGCAGGCTGCACCGGAGTTCATCCATTTAAATCCACTTCACAACTCAGTGCATATACAACAAAAGGATTTAATGATACATCCTAGCTGTGCTTAAGAGATTGAGCCATCTCTTCCCTCAAAGTTTCCTGGTTAGAGAGTTAAAATACTGCTAATAATGAAACTGAAATTAGACCTGATATTTAGAGTGAGGTACACTGTCCCACTCCACTTACTTCAGCAATTTGTAGGCTTGTCTTGAATATTACCAATACTTACTAAAACGGCTTTGTTTTGCTGGGTAGCAGAGGTTACCCTGTCCAAAGCCCCTCCAGAGCTTTCTCTTAGATGTTCCTTGCCAAATACTGTCTTGCAGTAAGCCACTGATTTTTGCATTTAATTTCCTAGACAAAGCGTATTGCAAATAAATGGTGTGATTACTGTTGCAGACGGAACCCATGATAGGAAGGCTTTACGGAGCAATCAGCACTGTAAGGAATCATTTCAGCAGTCAGACCTTGCCCATATCCCACCTTGGTCTCGTCTCTCTTTGGCAGCAACACAGTCCACCTCCTGGCACCACAATAGGGTCAGCTCCTCTCCTCTCCTCTCCTCTCCACTCC
>VYZT01049416.1:28748-51999 GCA_013400735.1 Pomatostomus ruficeps
AACAACAACAACAAAAAAAACCCCAACAAAAACAAAACCAACCAAAAAAAAAACCAACAAAAAAACCCTGGCAAAACCCACAGAAAGCAGCAGTATCTCTGGTCAGATGTACTAGCTGCGTGCTCAGTCAAACAGCCCGTGCTAAAAAGGGAAGAGCTGCCCCTCACCTCGCCCCCATCTCCCTCCAGAAACCTCAGCTTGTCTTCCATTCATCACGATAGTCCTGGAGCCAGGGAGGATGTGGGGTGGGGCGGGGACAGCAGCCACCCTGAGGACAAAACAAAACAGATTGAAAACCTCAGGAATTATATGGGGTAATACACCATCCCCAAGCCACAGGGCCTCACCAGGGAAGAATTTCTTCCCAATATCCAAACCAACCCTCTCCTGTCAGTGAGAAGCCTTATTCAATCTCTCCAGGCCCTTGTCTGAAATCCCTCTCCAGCTCTCTTGAAGCCCTCTCAAATCCTGGAAGGTACCCTAAGGTCTCCCTGAAGAGAAAGAGGGAGACATACGTCTTCTCCAGGCTGAACAACCCCATCTCTCATCCTGTCTCTATAGGAGAGGTGCTCCAGCTCTTTGAGCACCCTCATGACGATGGACAGCTCCTGAGAGTGATCTCCAGGCCCCAGACCCAGACCCTTCTGGGACCTTGCTGCCTGGGAGGTGAGACATGCATTGTGATGCACTGTGTTCTGAAGGTCTGAGGGCCTTCCTCCCTCCCCAGAAGGCATCACCACCCGTTGCCTACAAGAAGCTGAGTCTCCCAGGACTCAGAAGGCAGTGCAAGGGATTTCTGTGCCATCTGGTGACACTGGGTTTCTCAGGGCACCAGTGCCTTGACAGGGGCCAGAGGATGGCAAACACCAGCTGGCAACAATGAGGTGGCCAGTGGCGCTGGGAGGTTGCTGCTTCAGTCCACATAGGGTGTGGGATGTGAAGAGCTATTCCAAAAGCTGTGCATCCCAAAAAGCTGTAAGGTGCACATGGTGCATGGAGAATACATCAGGATATCAGCAGAGAAGCAACGGGGGTGGAACAAAATGCGCCAAGTCCAGCCTGGCTGGACAAGTGCTGCTGGATGAACTTGGCAATTACGGAAAACTGATTTTTGAGCACTTGTTCTTCTTAAGTGTACTCCATTATACTGCAGGCTCAAGTGTAAGAATAACCACTCCACTCTGAAACACAGCGGCATGGAAGCATCCCTGCTTTATGCTGCCAGCCCAGAGCGCAGGCTTCTTCCCAAAGTGGAGCCTGCTGGTCATCAAGTAAATACTGGATATATGCTGCTGGTTAACTTAATTCTGCTCTCTCTCTGCCTGTTGTCTATGTGCCCAGTGACTGTGATTTTATTTATCCACAATTATTTGTTGAATTGTGAAAAGTTCTGTGAGTTCTGCTTCTCAGATTTTAAACTGAAATGTATGGTTCTGGGACACAGACCCATTGTCCTGAGCTTCCTGGAGGAGTGTCGGAATCCATGTCAATGTTCATTGCAAGGACTGCATTGCTGTGGAGAATTTAACATGGCCAGCAGCTCAGTGTTCACATAGGCTTTTGTTTAATCCTGCCACAACAGCATGGGGAAGAAAACAGGAAGAGCA
The DNA here is from genome assembly GCA_013400735.1 of Pomatostomus ruficeps. NCBI lineage: Eukaryota > Metazoa > Chordata > Aves > Passeriformes > Timaliidae > Pomatostomus > Pomatostomus ruficeps. The sequence continues at coordinate 30,356 of VYZT01049416.1, forward strand.
GTAGTGAGAAAACTCAAGGGTTGAGACAAAAACAGGTTAAGCAAAGGATGGAGGAAATAAAAGCAAGCGATGCAAAGGCATCCACTCACCACCTCCCACAAACAGACTGATGGTATCTAGCCAGTCCCTAAGCAACATCTGCTTTGGAAAAACTCCTTCCCCACTTTCTGGTGGTGAGTATGGCACTGTAATGTACAGATATCCCTTTGGTCAGTGGTGTCAGCCCTCCCTCTGTCACCAGCTTTTTTCCCACCCAAGGCTCCTCTCTGAGCCTTGATACTATGAGCTTGCTCAGTGAAAGCCAATTTTTGGTGTGTTACCAACCCTGTTTCAGCCACAAATCCAGAGCATGGCACCATTCTAGCTGCTATGAAGGTAATTAACTCTATCCCAGCTAGATGGGGTACAAACGTCATCAGTAAATCATTAGGAATTCGGAAAGTGTGAGGGTGAAAGTTCTGGACACCTTCACTGTCATTCCTTTACTGTCGATTACATCGGTTTGTTGGGACTTTGAGCAGCATGATCTAGTGGAACATGTCCCTGCCCATGGCAGGAGGATGGAACTAGATGGTCTTAAAGGTGTCTTCCAAGCTAAACCGTGCTGTGATTCTATTAATTAAAATTTGCAATACCTCAGTTGCTGGAATGCTGTTTATATTCACACAGAGAATGCAGTAGCTCAGGTCAAACACAAGTTGGTGTCAAACAAAATGGGCGTTTCCTTACTATTGTTTCACAAACCCCATGCTTGGGCAGTTTGGGGTACTGTGGCAAAATTGGCCCCTGCACGCAAGAGACCCATGATGATGATCCAAGAATGCTTCTCACAACTCAAGGCTACACAAGAAGTTTGCCTCTGGCCACGCAGACCAGACCATGTATGCCCTTGGAGGAGGACGGAGGTGCTGCCATGAGATGCCAGGTGAAGAGAAATGTGAGCTTGAAAAAGCATGAGAAGGAGCACAAAGCAACCCTCAAGTACGCCTGTGCATCCAAATGCTACATTTCATTACATTTTTATGTGACTCACTGAGAATAGGTTATTATCAATCATTAGCCATAGCTCATTTTTACAAGGGGGTTTTATGGCAGGAGTGGTTAGCAAGATTTTTCCAGCTGCTAGTGGTACATACGAGTCACCATAGGCATCTCATGACACAGCCAGGATGGATTCCAGGGCGGGGCAAGGAGAGTTCTCCCACCCTCCAGGGCCCAGTCCAGCCCTGTCTCTGCTGGTGGCCCGCGGTCGCATGGGCAGAAGCTGGGGCTCTTCCCATCTGTCCTACACTGGACAAGAGATTTTGGCTTGGAACAAAAAGGCAGCTGGGGCAAAAATCCCCATGCCTGGGAGTCCCTTTTCCTCAGCAGCCAGAGGACACCCTCTCCCATGGAAGAGTGGTTAGGCAGCAGGACAGGACAGCGGAGATCAGCTCCAAAGCTGGGAAGGCCTCAGCCAAACCGCTGTGGTCTTCAGACATGGAGAGATGCCTTCAGGTTCTTCTGAACAGTACCTGGCTCTGGTCCCCAGCAAACCCTTCCACCTCGCGTCTGGGGTTATGTTGGAGGGTGCCTCTGCTTCATGGGGAGAACAATCTGCCCACAGGACCAAGAACACCTGAGGACCTGCCACCCTCACCAACACTGAGCTCATAATTGTGTGGTGCTGTGGGCTCTGTCACAGCGCGGAGCACTTTACTGGGTCCAACCACGCTGCAGTGGGGAGGGTGTTTGGTGACCCCAGGCTGCAATGTCTGACCGTGTCCGATCGATGCCTTTTCACGAGGGCCTCCAACGTTCCACTTCAAATGCAACGACCTGGTAATTTTTTTTTTTCCCAAGGAAGACAGGACACAAGGTGAGGACAAGAGTGAAACGAGCATTTTGAACTTAAAAAAATTACTTTTATTTTAGGAACCAATAAAATTATGGTAAATATTTACAAATAATTATCTCACATAAAGGTTACATAAAACCAAATGTCCACAAGTAACAGTCACTCTCATGAAAAGACACACAGATATTGAACTACGCCAATCTTATTGCATGTTTCTTCAACTAATCTAAAAATAAAAAGTGTTGCAGTCAACCATTTAACTTAGAATAAAATCACAAATTTCAGTATTGACAAGAAAAAAGAAAAAAAAAAAGGAAAAAACCCCTTCAAACGGCCCCTCCTTTTTGACCCATGCCTTAGCACCCCCAATGCCCAGCCCACCTCCCTTTTTGCTACCCAAAACAAAACCCAAAACAAAATCCCCAAAATAATGTTTGACGTCTTTGGCAAATTGGCACTGCTGTAATTACATTCAAATATTATAACACACAAAAGCAACACACAGCACTAAGGAAAAAACACCAAGATTTCAAGTTTGTTCTTTTCCTACTAGAAAAAAAGAATACAAAACATACACATTTTAAGAAGCATTTTTTCATCTGTTTTGCAACAGATGTTATCCCCTACTTTCAAAGGCAATTCAACAGTTATTTTTACGATTTTTTTTGTAAGTTATTTTTTGTTTGTATGCATTTTTCAAGGTGAGGAGGCTTTTCTTTTTCTCACTCTCTTTCTTTTTCCTCTCTTTTTAAAGAAGTAAGGTTCAATGCAGGCATTGCAGACTTTGGTGGATACAATAGATATGTATTTCTTAGATGCTAGGAGTCCCTAATACAGAGTAGTTTGTCTGTAAGAAAAAAAGTTTGTTCTTTTTTTTTTTCTTGGAAAGGAATTCCATTTGCAATGAAATGAGTTTCTGTAATTTCAGAATGTACAAAGGCCACTATAAAGTGAAAAACCAGGACAAGATTTTTTCCCGCAGGAGGCTGAGCAAAGGGAAAGGTGGGTCTGAATGCCCACTGGTCATTTTTTCTGCCTCATTTAGACAGGGCAGAGCCGGAGACCTTGGACACAGGGGTCTGGCTGGGCGGTGTCTGGGGCTAATGCAGGACTGGGGTCTGCCTCTCCACAACCCCTGCAAGCTTCTGAGAAACTCAAGTGTGCCTGCACATACAGGTGTGTAGACAGCAACTCCTACATGCATGCCTGCCCACCTGGCCATGCTGCAGCTGCATCCAGCTCAGTCCTTTCAGCCTGGCTCCCACCCTGGAGCCCCTGCATTCTGTGAGCCTTTCACAGGACTGGTGAGTAAGGCCACTGCTGGAGCTGACACCTGTGCCAGCTGTGATGCTGAGGTGAGCAATCCGGGCACCACTGTGACGTGCTTTTCACTCAGCATTTGCATGTCAAGTCTCATTAGCTCAACACGAAAAAGAACGCTAACTGGTTTTGATCCTTTCAGATCATTTTGTTTCTCATGCTGCGGTAACGTGTACCTGTGATAAGAGCAGGTCTGAGGAACTCCAGAGTTTCCTAGCTGGTATTCCCATCCTTGTGTCGCTACGAAGCACTCTGCCTCCAGCGTGGAGCAGCAGCGGCTGTGGCTCGGAATGTGTGCCCAGTGCCTCTGTCAGTGCAGGCTGCCTGACCTGGCTCTGCCTAACAACACCCACATGGGACCATCCCTTGCATGCTTAGCAAGACTGCAGGGCACGTTAGCCAAGAGCTGTTGGTCCCCTAACATTTAATCAACAAATCCAGAAGAAAAACCAGGTTTTTCCAGAGTTTGCTGGGACAGAGTCATGGGCTGGGTCAGTCTAGTGCTGTGCTGCCTCTTGTGCCTGTGGCCTCGTGCTTCCCAGTGGCACATACGTGCAGAAGAGAGCACAGTACTGGGAAGGACACTTGGTCAGAGCCGTGTTGCAGCCAGTGACAGCTACACAAGTTGACTCTGCTACAGGCCGCAGCTCTAGAAGCTACGGGTACTGGAGTCTGGAAATAATCAACACCATAACATGGCTTCCTCTCTCCTCCGTACTGAATGATGTGTAAAAAACATGAATTAAAGAAAAAGAAAAATAGGAATATAACCCCGTTAGCTAAGACCAGCAAGGCAAAGAATTTAACAGCATCCAGTAGCTGCTAAAACCTGGCACAGTGAGCCCATCACACCTCCCTCACCCACCATGCCGCTCTCTCCCGCTGTGCTGCCCTCACACTACAGCACCGAGAGGGCTCAGTCTCAGGGAGTCAAGGAGGGGTGACAGATTGTGTACTGGTGCTGGTCCATGTACCCTGGTGCTATTTCTTTCCTCACCATCTCTTTCCCAAGTGCCTCAAGGACCGATGTTTTCCCAATCCCTGCCAGTCCAATCAGAGAACTTCTCAGACGTCTTGGAATCAACAAACACTCTCTGACCCCGAGTGTTTTTCTAATTTAACAGTGATCAAACGAAGCTTTTGGTCTGTTGATCTGGTCCTGAGACATCCAGAGCTCTGCAGTCAGTAGAGCTGCCTCACAACAGTATCTCCATAACTGAGCCTTCAGATACAGATGCTAAACAAACTCAGTGTCCACAGCATTTTGTGTCTTTATGGTCACAGTCTGACAGCATTTAACTGAAGGTTTCCTCAGCAAGTCAGTTCATGCAATCCTGGCTCCAGCCTCCACTGATTTAGTCTTTCAGCAGCATTGTCCCTCTCCACCTCTCAGATTTCATTTCTTCCTGTGTCAGCAATGTATTTGATAAAATTATTGCTGGAGTGTCAAGTACTGGGAAACCCTCCATTTCACCAACTGTATTACAGAGTTTAGTGCTGAAACTGCCTGAAGGCACTTCATGGGGTCGATTTCTGCAAGGGTTTAGTAAAGATTCACTGCTCTACAGGGCATCCCACCTGAGTAAAGGATTAGCAGGGCACCCCAAACCCCAGCACTGGGCTGGCTCTTTCCCATCCTTGCAGCCCCAAAGGGTCATTTGCTTTCCATTTCCACCTCACCCAGAAACCCCTCCCCCTTGAAACAGTGAGGCCACAGAGGACAGATGGAGGCAGGCAATCCTCCATCATCCCCACATGACCACCTTCTACCAATAGTGCCTTTCAAAGGTGTTCCCCAAGGAGGAAGATTCCCACAATGAAAACCAGGGGCAGAAAGTCTTCCTGAGAAAAGCAGTTTGTAAATCTCAGGTGAAATAGTCTCAAAACCAGCGAGTACTGTCAAGAAGTGCCTTTTCCAGCAGCATGGCCTGAATACTCCATGGTCTAACTCTTACTGGCTGTACGTGGCAGAAGGCTGTCCCAGCAGATGTGAGTGAGCCACGGCTGCCGTGTTTTGGGAGCTGGGTCAGGCACAAGTCCCTGCCTCACACATGCAAGGGTGGGAGTTTTGAGTTTCCCCTCAGCAGCTGCCTCTGCACCCACAGAGTCCCTGGGATGGAGCCCACCACCATGCCTGCCAGGGCAGCTCTGGCCAAGGGCTGCCCTTAAGGAGTCCCAATGAAAGCCTTGAGGCCAGTCAGGCCTGAGCACAGCCAGTGGCACCCACATATCCATCATCTGGAGGAAACACACCTGTCATGTCTTTCCTAAGTCCCAAGCCCAACTACAAGCACTTCTGGCATGAGTATGCTGACATCAGCTGAAATCTCATGTTTGGTCTTCTCAACGTTATCTGAATTAGTGTACGTCACACGGTGCTGCTGAGGAAACAAGCAAAAGTAACGTGGTTGCAGGAGAGTAAGCAGAGTGTGTGAAGGACCCACGTGCCAATGACAAGAGCTGTTTTTCCCTTGCTGGGCACACAGACTTGTTTTAGCCAAGCCTGATGGTGTCCCAACAGCTGGTGTAACTCAGCAAACCTCTGCTCTGGTGCAACACCAGCACTGGTGGTCAAACCCTTGTTCCTCATCTCTTCAGCAAAGGTACTGGGCAGCTACATCCCTTCCTGAGCTCACGGAGAAGGTGCGTGGGCTCAGAGGGGAGACAATGCACACCTCTTGGCCAGCCTCTTGCACGTGATCCCAGGGACAGAAATGCCCTTTCCAGTATTTTCCAAGGGGTGCAAGCAATTGTGGGGTACTTAGACAGGTATGAACCCAAAGCCGGGCTTCAGAAGGTTCCTTGTGTAAGTTTTCCAGACTGTTACTTTCTTTAGTTAAAAACAGGTGTGTATCAGTTATTAATTGCTGAGAGATTAAAAGTGGCACTCATCTCACTGATAAGTTTGGCACAAAACTTATTTCTGGGTTAGAGGCACAGTTTGAAAGACTCTGGCTAAAATCCCTGATGGGGTCTGTGAACATCGTGGTGAAATGTCACTGAGCTGGTGGGACCTGGCTGTCTCCATGGCTGCTGAGGATTTGAACACGTCTGCCCTGGAAACTTGGAAGTGATGGCTGCATTTCCATGCCATGAGAAAATGCCACTGGACTGGGAGAGGGAATTTCTCAGTAGAGCTGTGGCCACTACAGATACCAGATATGCGGCAAAAGTGATCAGGTGGGAAGGGAGGAAAGAGAATAGTGTTAATTCAGGAGCTGCCAGAGAGATGCTCGTACAGCTGAAAGCTGGTGAATACCTGCCTGAATGTTCACCCACAGGACTGCATCTCAGGTTTGACACCAACAACCTCTCTTCTGCAGGCAAGCACCAAAAGGACCCCTCAGAAGAGCCCATGCAGCTCGGGGTGGATGAGGATGGTTGGGCTGGCAGTAAGGAGGCTACAGCCAGATCTTCATTTCAACAGGACCAGGGAGCTTCTCCACCGCCCTCAAGAGGGAAGGGATGGGGTCATGCCCATCATCTTTGTGTGGCTGAGGTTGTCTGGGGTAGGGGGAGGCTTCAGGGAGAGATCAGCGGTTCTCCTGGCTCCACGGAGAGGCAGTGATTGGTGTAGCTGCTTAGCGGGTGATTTGTAGCTGCTCTGCTCTCTTAATTTAGCCCCCCACAAGGTGCACATTGAAATATGTGACTATTAGTGCTTCCTATTCAAGTAGGAGGGAAGAAACATGGAATTAGCAGGGCAAAATTCCCCTCAGGCATGTCTGGAGTACAGTACTGGAATCTGCAATGCCTTCACAGAAATGTACAGACACCCCAAAACAAGCACTTTCCCCTCCAGCTTGGCTTGGAAAGCAAGTGAAGCTGCCCTCATGCCTGGCACACCCCACTCAATACATGCACTTAGCAAAAATCATAACCATGTATTTCTCTGCCTTCCTCTCAGGGTTTTCATGACTGGGATTTAGCACACAATCTACAGAGATATATGCAAGGTGTCAACTGTTAGGAATTCCTTCCTGGATGCTGCTTAACTTGAAACCAGTGAACTTGTTCCAGTGTTTAGTATGATGACAAATTAACATAAATGAATACTAAGCAGTAAAATATCACAAAATTGCCTGTGTCTTTCAGTTGCCCATGTGTTTGATACCAGCATATAGCATGATCACACACGACTGTCAAATAGGATGCTTTATATAGAAACAACATCAGCCCAAAATACAGCCACAATGAGTGTTAACCTGGTTCAAAGTTGCTTAAAGCTTACTGAGTTCTTTGAATCAGTGCACCAGTTTCAAAACACACTTTCAGATGTGTTTTGAGTTCATACGTGTACAATGTTTCTGTTTATGCTTAAGCTACTCTTACAGTAATACAAACAAGCAAATATTTACAGTGGTGTGCTTGTGTAAAATTGAGCAGACTGATTTTTTCTTTGCCACACACAGAAAAGAAAAGAAAAGAAAAGAAAAGAAAAGAAAAGAAAAGAAAAGAAAAGAAAAGAAAAGAAAAGAAAAGAAAAGAAAAGAAAAGAAAAGAAAAGAAAAGAAAAGAAAAGAAAAGAAAAGAAAAAGAAGAAAAGAAAAAAGAAAATTGCCTTGAGTCTCACAGCCTGTTTCAGTGTGCAGCAAGAGGGAGCTGCCCCAAGGGGAGCTGCTCACACCTCTTCCTTATCCCCAGATACAGCCATGGCACCCGCAGGCGATTAAAGCAGTAGCCAGCCGGCTGCAAAGACCATGAAGCTACCATGCATTTTTGACCACACAGAGCTTCAGGAGAGCCACTTCCTCCTGTTTCTCTGTTTGATTCAAGACCCAACCAGATTTAAGAATACAATAATCAGTTCAACAAGTTTAAAGAGCAAAATTTCAATTATCATGTTCCTACTAGGTACTTTCTCCCTTCTTTTTGGAGTGGCTGGCATGGTGGCAGCAAGATGACTCATCACAGTTGTCCCAGACGTGCGCGCTGTCAGTGCCAATGCCCTGAGCTCCGTCGTCAGTGGCGATCGTAGGCAGCAGCAGTGGCTGGTGCGGCTGCCCCGCGGGCTGTGGCGCTGTAGTAGTAGGGGGAGCCTGCGAGAGACGAGACCACTGTGAGGAAGATAAACGTGGAAAGGTGCCAGTTTGTAGCGTTCTGACAATGGGCGTCAGAGAGCTCTCCAGCCAAATCTTCAATAAAGGCTGGGTGAACAGAATAAAAATTGCATTCATGCATTCTGCGTGAGAAGGAGGCTACCATTACTTTGCATTGCTGCCTCCTGTTAGATACCTTCTTCCCTTCCTTCACTCAAAACATCAACTTTATTTACTTCACCAAAAAAAGTTAATTACTTTTCAGAATGGAAAGTCAATATATTCCAACCCCAACCCACTACCATATTCTGACTTCTTTAATTTTTCCCCCTCCTCTTGAAAGGAGGAGAGGCGGTTGAACCCCAAAGCATTCAAAACATTCCACAGAAACCACTTGTTTACCCAGAAAAGGCCTGAAAAATATTGGTGACAATTTTCTGTCCTGCAGGGCTAAGAACTAGTAGGAAGGATGATTACCCAAGGAACACCGGAACCTGGACTGTTTGTTTGAATGAGAAAGAGTCTTTGACTTGTATCCAGAGAGATACCACTCTGTCCAGCCAGCACCAGTTTTAAGAAACCTTCAAAGCACACTGGCAATGAAGACAACTCTGATCTATCCTAAGAAGGGAGTCAGGTAAAAAAATTTTCAAGGTGCTACCAGTTTGGTCTGTAAGCCACCAGTTTCACAAGCATGGGATGTAAGGCACATCACCGTGTGGAAGAACCCCCCTGAAAGGACTCAGACACATGCATCTGAGACCACCAGGCAGGTTTGGATGAGCAACACAGAGCCAACACAAGGAACAGTTCTGGAGGAGTCAGGTCTGTCGGGTTTGTTTCCATGAGTGGCCCTGTCTGAGAGCTGCCTTCCATCCTAAGCTCCGTATCTTCAACACACATGGGACAGCAGTCTGTCAGACTAATGCTTTCTGGGACCGCAGGACTGCCCAGGGATCTGTGGGACTATTATCCAGTGCCTTGGTCAGACAGACGGCCGCAGAAGAGCAGTTTTTCTTTGTCTATCCATATACTGAGTTATCAGCTCCACAGTGGGGAGCAGAGAGGTCGTTGGTAATAAAGCGAGGCAGGAACAAAGAAGAGAGAACGGACCTTCTAGAAGCAGCACCCAGATTTATTCTCAGGGGATGCGGGCTAGCAGAAAGACCTGGGGGCGTGGTGACATGGAGTTTAAAGGGGATAGGAAAGGGGTGGTCACAGGGGAAGGGTCCAGGGATCTCTTCAAATCACAGAGTGATGGGGGGTGACAGTTCTCCAATGAGTTCTGGACAGTGGCAGAACTTATTTCCATTATCCAATTAGTGTAACAGAACAGCAGAAGTTTCTAGCAAACACTGAATAATAAAATAACCTGATGAATATTAAAATAACAGAGGTGGAATAGAGTCTTTGACTGACAGGGCTAAAATGTGGCAGTTAGGGGATTTCCCCAGGCATGCTTTCTCCATCTCCCTCAGATTCGCTGTCCTGGGAAGAAAAATCTACCCAAGTTATTTCTTTAGTTCTCATGGAGACAGCTGGCTGGGTCATTGCCACATCAGACACGGTCAAGGGTCTTCACAGCCCTGGATATGCCTTGCCACAGACACAGTGACTTCTGCTGCTTTAGTGAGGATCTGGCCCCACCAGGAAAAGGGGATGCCACCAGAGCGCAGTGGGGACTGTGTATCCCTTAGGAAAGCATCAGTGTCAGTGAAGCCAAAAGTGCATTTTTCAGTCGTTCACTTCCCATCCCAGACTCTAGCAAACCCCGCTCCTGCAGGTCCAGCGGTTGTCCAGCCCCTGGGCATAGCCTGAGTGTGGCAGTGCCCCAACTGTTCCACCACCATGGCCCTGCACACCCTCTGGAGCTGGAAAGAGAACCCAGCTGGCATGCCTGATGCCGTTGGTAAAATGTTCTGTGCTGAGCCAAAAGCCTCCACCTCTCGGAGGCTGAAGAACCTCCTGGCATCTCCTCTTGTTGCACAGCCTCCAGATTAATGCTTTGCTGTTCATTCCAAAATTACCTGAGTGGTTACTTGAGGGCTGATGGTTCAAAAGCCCAGGCACAGAGTGAGAGTCACACAGCCAGACTTTTGAGAGGAAGCTCACAGAAAGTCACCGTTAGCCATCAGCAAAATGCTGGGCTGCCTCACTGCTGTGGGTCTAACAGGATCGATCTGAGAGGCAAATCCAGCTGTTCCTTCTAGGCTGCTTTTGTCCAGAGTGCCACATCAGGAGTTCAGCTCAGGCTCCATCAGGAGCCTCCAGCTTTTCATTTCCAAGGAAGCACAAGCAGATGCAGCCAAAAAACAGAACACAGGCAGCATTTGCTATTGCACAGTATGTGCAATGCACTGCTCAGCACAGTCAGTCGGACAAGGAAACTTCTTTGTCATGATCAGAACATGTGGTACTCTGCTGCTGCCACCCTGAGGGGTCAGAAACAGAAGAGTTTGGCTACTGGAATGTGTCTTCTGCACAGTGCTGTGGCAAAACAGGAACTTGTATGCAGCGTGTGATCTATTATTGTCCTCAGTGCCATCCTTAGTGACCCAGACATCCACAATCAGACAAGGCTGCAAAGGGCTGGGTTTAAACAAGATAAAGCAATCTTCAGGAGTGTGGTCCTAGCTGACTAGAAAGATAGTTTTACCACACACAAGAATAAGTCAAGGGAGTCCGTGAAATCACTGGCCAGGATAAGCATTTGCAAAGATGCCTGTATACAAACTCCTGGACAGGACCTAGGCTGATTTACTAGAAGTTAAAAAATGTTAAGCCACAGCCAATGGTGGCAAAGCAGATCCATTCAGCAGGTCATCATTCCATTTATGTTTGCACAAGTGTAGTCTTGTGTTACCTGCTGAGGGCACCCCAGCTGCTATCCTGGGCTGGACAGAGAGCCTTCTTCCAAGTAACTGACATCAGGCTAACCAGCCCCAGCCTCAGGAACTGTATTTCCTGGAAAATACTAGAACGCTTCACAAGGACAGTGAAAACCATTCTCACAGGTATCCTAAAATTAAATGGTGTATGCTTAGTATCCCAGGCAAACACAAGCCACTGAAAGCACAGAAGCCTTCCCTGGTCGAATTGGCCACTCTTGAATGACCAAAGGCAAAAGTTAACAGCTCACCAGGCTTTGAAATGTGCATGCCATGTCTAGCTGGGGTTTTGGGGATGCTTTTTGGGGGCTGCCCTCTTGGGGGTGCCCAGTTTGCTGGCTCATGTCCCCTCATGGCCAATCCAGCTGCACGGATGTCCTTGGAGATCATTTTGCACTGCAGGGCGAGCAGTACCTTGAGGTAAAGCAGTTCACAAGCCAGTGAAGAGCCAGGTGAAAGTTCTGTCCTCACCCATCACAGCACCAGGAGGTCAGTGTGAAGCAGGCAGTGGTGGTGGTCAGCAGAGATCCCAGTCCCCACTGGCACAGGCTCTAGCACTAGCCGTGGCAGCTCAGCTCAGGCAGAGGGGTGTGAAATACGCAGGAGGGATCCAGTGGCACCAAACAATTTCACTCTGACTCCTGGAGCAGTGTGTGGGTCCCAGCAGAGCTGGATGCAGTGCTTTCTGAGGTTTGGGGTAAATGGGGTCTTCTAGGGGTCACGGCCTTTGTTTTCCCACTCTCTTCCTCCACCACTGTTCTGACTCAATGCAGCTACACAAAGCCCAATATTTCTCCGATGCATTCCAAAGGCATTTCTCTTAAGTTAGATTTTGCCAGTTTGCCTTTCAGCTGTACAATCAAAGAAGCTTGTATTTAAAGTGAAAAATGAAAGCACTCACTCTTCCTGTCACCATGCCCCCATCCAGAACAGACTAGTCCATCCTTCTGTCATTTTTCCTTTCTAATTCATACTACCATCAATTCATTTCTTGACACAGTCATTTCTAGTGCCTACTTGTTCTCTAATCTTTCCACAGAATCCCACAGAGGAATTGAATCTAATCCTAATTGAGAGGCTCCAAGCCCTGCCCTTGCATGATGCCATGCCAGCACTGGCAGATGCGGCACTGCAATGGTGCAGCCAAACCCTCCCAGCCGGCGCACAGGGACCACATCTGCACGTGAGCAGGGACGCTGCATCAAACAGAACCCACCGTGAGCAGGACTGAGCCAAGTGCTACAAACCAGCACAAAACTGAATTGTTTCTCTTCACCAGTGCTGCTGTTATCTGCCCTTAGCGTGCACACGAGCGGATCCTGTGCTGGTGTGCAGCAGTGTGTGCCAACAGTGACGGCCTGAGCCCCAGACAAGCGTGTTTGCCTTCCATGTGCTCATGCGTGCACCTCTGTGTGCATCCCTGCACTGCTTTCAGGTCGTTTGCAGGACAATGTGGGAAGAAAAAGAAAGGAAAAAGGTGCTCCTTCCCTCACCTCTTTGTCTGGCTTTGAGATGGAGACACCTACTTCAGCCACTAAGCCAGACCACACACGTGGCCAGGGTTTATATCCTCTTCCCAGCACATTCTTCCAGGAACTTGGGGTCTGTCCCCCACCTCACTGCAGTCGAGGGGGGACTGAGTCATCCCCCACAGCAAGGTCTGCCATGTCTCTGACACCAGGAGAGGTGTGGATGACACCAGGAGAGGTGTGGGTGCCACCAGGAGCGATGCAGGATGCAGGAGCATGCAGACGCTGCAACGCTGCAGCAGGTCACTGACTTCTTCTGCCCCTGCTTCTGCTGGCCATTCTGCAGGACCATGGCCTGATCGTCTGCTCTTCCCCAAGAGCCATGGGGCACAGCATTTGGGACTGCCCCGGAGAGGAGGGAGTACAGACCCCTGTGTGCACGAGTTTCATGGCAAGTGGGGCAGAAGAGGCTCGGTGCCTGGTGCAGAGAAGTGAGAAACGCCAAAGCAAGGGCAGAGCAGACAGTGGGGTAATGGAGAGTAGCTGATGCTCTGCTGGGGCCAGACAGCCAATTCCCAGTGTCCGCATGCCATGAACGTGGTTCTGCCCTCCCCTGAAGACACCACCTCACACCCCTCCCTGTGTGTGCTGTTCCACACACACAGGACAAAGACTGGGGACTAAAAACCAAAGCTTTCTCGCCACTCTCATCTCTCTCTTTTTACTCTCCCCCAAATACAATTTTTCAATCCAAGTATCCTTTCATCCTGCCACTTGCAAATCATGGCATCTCTCCTTTTAGTTCCTCTTTCACAGGTCTCAGCTTCGTGTGATTGCTGTGGTGCAATTCTCCCTTGCCAGCACAGGGAATTAATTGAACGTAGGTGCTGCTAAGTGCTTACAGTATTACACGTTCATCTCAGTGAAAGGAGCAGGACTTTGTAAAACAAACTGTGTCAGGCAATGTACCAGTCCTGATTAATTTTGTCAAGGTTTCTGCTCTGAGGCTGATACTGCCAGAGCTTGTTCTCAGGAGAGAATTACTAAATGCACTCACGTATACTCCTGAGAGGAGTGGAAGCATCCTGGATGTAGTTCAAATTAACCTGTTCTCCACTGCATGTACCCAGGCTCATCACACAGCACCTTCTGGGTGTGCAGGGACACTTGGGGCAGGTTTTAAAGGCTCTGCCACGGACTCCTGCTTGCCCTAAATTACCAGTGGGATTAGCAGGTGCTAGGGAGAAGGGATTGCAGGATCAGGCTTCCAGTGACAAATGCAGAGCTGTGGATAAGAGGGATCTCTGCAAGACACAAGATACATCTGACCCGCAGACTGTGGCTGATTGCAGACACAATCTTGATCAGATCGTACCACTCTACTTGGACCTACAAGTGGTCAGACAAGGGGATTCCCTCTCCATGAAACTCCAGTCCCAGTCCAGTTCTGTGACCAGACAGAACTGAAATGGTAAGTTAATCTTTAGGACTTGCTGCAGAACAAAAACTCCCATTTTTTTTTCATGCTGAAACAAAGTATATTGAAGAAGACAAAAATAAGGAAACCAAGATTATATATTCTAACATCTTCCAACACCAAAAAAAAAAACCAAAACCAAAACCAAAAAAAAAGAAAATAAAAAAGAAAAAAAAAATAAAAATCTTCAATCTCAAGAAAGCTGCAGTTTCTGAAAAAATATGATAGCCTCTGATTATTTTTGCCCCTGTCTCATTTAAACACATCTTCATAGCATGCTGCTGAGTAAACACTGCTGAAGAAATCCTCACCAGCCTGAGAATGAGCTTTGGTGTGAGGGGCATGCTATCCCCATATCTGCTCATATGTCAAAGATGAGTTGAAATTTGCCCCCAAAATGCATGATCCAAAAAGGAAATGAGAAAGAGGATGAATGCAGAAAAAAGGGAATGCCACAAGTAAAAGTTCCTGGCAGCAAGCAGTTGTGTCATGACCAGCCTCTGCTTTAAAATCTTCTGCTGACCCAGACCTACCCATCTCCAGGATCTTCAGAGCATCACAGGGACCCACCTTGCCCAGCACCCTGGGCGTGCTCAGAGCTGGTGCAGGCTCATCACCACAAATAAAGAGCTCAGCAGGCCATGGGTGCAACCTGCTGCTGACAGAATCGAAGGGCCGCTGCCCACCCCTGTGGGTGGCACAGAGCTCAGGGATGGCTTTGGGATGGCTCCAGATAGCGTGCACACCCTTCTCATGGAGGTAGATATCCACAGTCAGGAACATGGCGAACAGCCCAGGAGCCTCTCCAAAAGCCCTGTCTTCATGCAGAAGGGCAGGCTGAGGGCTGGGTTGTCCTTTATTTTTAGTATCATGCCAGTTTCTTAACAGTTTGGAAGAAAAAAATTCAAAAGGCCCACAAAACCTGGCCTTCTAGGCAGGGTGCAGGGCACTGCTGAAGCAGCTCTCCTGATTCAAAAGGAGTTGCGAAATTAGAGATGGGAAAAGCATGGTGTGTTCTCTTGCCTCTGGCAAAAGCACCTTCCCCGTGCTTCTCAACCAAAATTCTGCCAGCGCCGCTGGCTGTGGCCATGGAAACAGTGGGTTTGAGCATGGGGACTCCCCTGGCTTTGTGCAGCTATGCCCATCCATATTAGCTGAAGATCTGTCTGTTGATTTATGATGGAAGCGCTAACAAACCCTTAAATGTGGCACAGCAAATAACAGCATTATACCAGCACCATGGCATGAGAGGCAGAGGCTGTCTATTGCTCCCGAAGGATTTGTTTAAGGACAAGAACCATGATGAATACAGCCTGGGTGGTTCAATTACATGGGGACTCAATTACTTAAAACAAAGAAACTGGATGAAAAAAGTACGACGAAAATTCAAAATTATTTCACTGCTGGAGGTCACATATAACAGCCCTGTCATCCATAAATCTGGAAATCTCTAAGGCATGCTACTCCTGTGTTGAGAGATGACAATTAATTGGTATTTTACTTACCTCATCCATGCAAATTATGCAGAGAAAAATTCTAATTACTGCATGCTACATGTATATAAGGTCAAAGTGGGCCAGCTTTTGACAGGGGTGTAAAATGGATTATGTTTATCCTTCACATGAGGGCCATGATCCCGCAGGAGTTACAGGGCTTCTGTCTCCCATTGCTCATAGGGACCATGCTGGCATCACTGAGGCTGCACCAGTGCTCCCTTGCTGAGGAGGGGCACGCACACAACTGGGGAGCAAACACAACGCTGGATCAGGGAGAAATGCAAAGCACATGCACGAGCAAGCAGCAGTGGCATGGGAAGCACTGGAGCTTGCAGTTGGCTGTGAGCAAACTGGCACCTCAAGTTTTGTCTCAACAGGATTCCTCACCATAAAAAGAACGGCGATCCTGCTTTCCGGCAATACCCTATGTCTCTGGAAGGATTTTATCAGAAGCAGAAAGACAAGAACTTTGGGCCAGGGCTTCTTGTTGGCAAAGAGCAATCGTGCACCCCACCGGAGACCTGCAGTCCCATTCTGCGTCTAAGCGTGGGGACTGAGGACAAGCTGGGACACACATTCTGCCCACCCCAGGGCTGGACAAACACTGCACACCTCGCACTGATCTCTCAAGACAGGAGCAACCACTTACCCAGGAGTCCAGGGTTGGGAAACCTCCAGGAGTCGTTGTATGTTGAATATTGTGGGTGGCTGTATGGGCTCCCAGAAAACTCGCTCCCTGAGTTAAAGAGACAAAGACAGAATTAAAGGTCATTTGATTTGAGATGACGGTTGCCATTCTGGGGTAAAGGGGCTCTCCAGTGTGTGCTGTGCTTCTCTGATGGCCACAATAAAAGCAATGCTGGACACTCTGCCTTGAGGAAGGGGAATATGAGTGGGAAAATTATGAAGTAAATGGGTGCAGCCATCTTTTATGTGTCTTTTTTGTGCTACAGCCCAGGCCTCCTGAACTTGCTGCAGGATCAAGGAAATGAGGAGGGATGGAGAAGCCTCTGGGACATTCTGATGGGGCTGGCCTTTGCCTCTCCAGCGCTACAGGACTCAGGGTGAGAAACACAACACAAGGACAGGGCGGTTAGGATATGGTCTCTGCTGCAGGAGAAGATGAACCAGCCAATCTTCTAAGTATTGGGTACCCTTCATGTGGAACATGGTCATGGCCCCAGATATTTGTCCAACACTGTAACCCAAGGAGACGGATGTTTGCATCAGTTTCAGATGGATTTGAACCCTCCAGACAAGGGCACAAAAAAGGCTTGAAAAATTATGGCTATTTATCTCCTCATCAGCACCCACTCTTCCCATCTGTTTGTTCCCTTCACGTGTCACCTGCCTCACACTTCAGATGCAAGTTTTCCAAAGAGAGCCTTGCAGCGTGGGGCTCTGACCTGGCCACCATGCAAATACCAACACTGCTGCTGTTTTATTATGAAATGTTCCTTGGATTACAGATTTCCTCCTCTTTCTCTTTCTTCCTCTTTCACACACCAATATATGCACCCACAGCACAGCACAGCACAGCACAGCACAGCACAGCACAACACAGCACAGCACAGCACAGCAGGAGAAAGGGAATGTTTCCTAAGGCAAGACGTGAGGGCTGACAGGCCACAGCAGATGCTTGCCATGACTTTTGCCCGCTTTGGTCCTTGGCGCCGGCATAGCCACAACCCCATACCTAGGAGCTGCCATGACCCCATCTAGGCAGTGGATCCCGGACACCGCGTCCAGAGCACCTCAGGCTCAGCACCCCTGTCCCATACGATCCACAGACCCAATCTGGAGACCACATCTGGGTCCCCTGGCCAGTGAGTGGCCATGGTTTACGCCAGTTGCTGGCACACTGGCCCCAGCGAAGAGGGGATGATGCTCTGGTCACCAAAATATAGGGTCAGGTCCAGAATGGCTTGATCTCCATGTCATTCTGCTTCAGTGAAAACAAGCTGCCTCTCCAGCTGCATCGCAAGATGAACAGACTGAGTGTGCTGACAGCAGTACCAGCCCATCACTTGTCTGCTACAGGACGCCTCTGTTAGCATCCCTTCCTCGCTTCTTTCCTGCAGCCCTTCAGAGCCATGGGACTGCACTTACCAGGATCAAACTCCTCTCCCTCCCCAACACAGCTTCCACAGAGAGAAGGTCCAAAATCAGCAGCAGCAAGTGCTTCCACACTCAGCACACCTTGCTGTGCCAACCACAATTCTTCAGAAGCTCAGAGTGGGTTTTCCTTATTGCTTCTAAGAAATGGCATTAATTCTCCATGGGCCAGGGAAAATGGAGCTGTTTCAAACCTTTCTTCCCAGGTAAGTACACAGTACCTACAATTCTTCCCTGCTCCTGTCCCTATGGATGACAGATGACTTCAATGCCTGCAGGTCACTTCTGTCAGAGTGCTCATTCTAAAAGAATACAGCACAACAAAATTGTCAATGCCCACAGATGATGTTAGGAGCTTCTTGAAATACTGCAGCCACTGGCAAGAGCATCCCCATTGCCTTCTTCAAGTCAGAGATCCATCTCCCTCCTGCAGGGCACAGCAACTTCCCTCTGGTCCTTTCTGCCTCTGCATCACCACAGTTCAGGCTGTTGTCTCACCCAGAGTCCTCCCTGATTGTTCCCTGCTTCTGTAGCCCCTCGGCTTCCAACTCGTCTCTGGCCCAGCTCTGTGTTTTTGGTGTTTGCCCAAGCCTGCAAAGCAGACAGGCAGCAGTCTGTCTGGGAACTTCACTTGTGAGAACCGCAATGTTTCCCAGTCCTGAATGTCATGGTCAGATTCTCCTGCCAGTGTGGAGCACACAGAAATCCTTTCATCCTGTGGGTGGCTCTTCTACAGGAAAGCTATCACACACCGCCTTCCCCAGGGGTTGCATTTCTTCCTCTACATAGTGAGATTTTCAAAGATTTAGCCCTGATTTCGCCCTGGTTTCAAAGATTTGGCTGTGCTGCACGACCAACATGACACACAAAAGCAGACGGGAGCAAGTCTTGCTGCTACATCCTCCCTGAGAGCTGTGCAGCGCGTGGACACAGGGACAGAGTGGACAGGGACAGCAGGACAGACTTAAATCCCTGTTATGGGCTGAATGCAGAGAGCGCACAGAAGAGCTTGTCGTGTTCTTCATGCACCAGGAGCACCCAAGGCTTGAAATAAAGCTCACAGTGAGCTGTCGCATGCCTGCAAGAGCTGCATCCCAAGGGGGAGCATTCTCCCCTTGGACAACACCTCATTTTCAGCTGTCCCACCACCCTCCTTCTCTCCCTCGATGCCTTCCTCCCTCCTTCCATTCCTCCCTCTCTCTCCTCTCCTGTTCTCCTGGTGCTGCACAGACCCAGTCCATCCCATGCTGATGCAGCGCACGCCATGGAGTGGGCAGCAGCACTTTCCAAACGTTTATCAGTGCGGCAGCAGGGCTGTGGGTGGGAATGGGCTGACATTTCATTGTTTCATCCTCTCCTGTCTTGCCCTCCTCCCCCACCATCCCCACTGCCCTCCTCCCCACACTCACACACAGACACACATCGTGGACCCTCTCTGGGGGATGCTCCAGTGCCTGTCAGGCTGAGGCTTCCAATTCTCTGTTTTTTATGCCTCAGTGGTCAGGGTGTCAAGCTCCTGCAGTACAGACCAGCCAGAAGCTCGAGGAGTCACTGAGCACCATCAGCTCAGTGACAGTATTGCTTGCTTCTTAACATACTCTGCATATCCATCAGCCTTGCCGGGGAACGGGGGAAGGGGAGGAGGGAGGAGAAGGAGGGGAGGGGGGCGGGGGTGAAGAGAGGGAGAGAGAGACAGAGGGAAGGAGGGCAAGAAGGAGAACGAGAGGAAAGAAACGTGAAAGAAAGGAGGGGAAAGGGAGAAGTGGGGGAGAAAATCTCAAGCCCTGTTATTACCACCACAGGACTTGGGCAGACAAACGGTACGGCCATAAGTGAAACTAAGCTAGATGAATGAACACTGCATGACTGCCTCACAAATTCCTCCAGATATTCCAAGGTCCATCAGCTACACTTCTTGACAGCACTTCTTAGCAGACAGCCTTCGCCCCATTCAAAAACAAACACCACGGATCAGCCATCCAAGGACACACACATGTGCAGCGTGTCGCGCACACAAGCACAGTGACTGCCCGCAGCATCAGCAAAGGGTGGGAATCAGACACATTCCTCCGTCACATGAAATGGGAAGCGTCCTCCTCAGTAGTTCTCACCTCGCTGAAACACAAAGACACAAAACAAAGGATTCCTGCCAGAGTTAGCTCACCTCTTTGCCACACACCTG
Organism: Pomatostomus ruficeps; assembly: GCA_013400735.1. Taxonomy (NCBI): domain Eukaryota; kingdom Metazoa; phylum Chordata; class Aves; order Passeriformes; family Timaliidae; genus Pomatostomus; species Pomatostomus ruficeps. The sequence goes on from VYZT01049416.1 coordinate 50,179, forward strand.
ACTCTACACTCCTCCACAAAAGGGGTCAGACCCTTCCATCAACCCCCAGAAGCAGAGATAAGGAGGGGAAAGAACAAAGACTGATTCCCAATAACACTGCTGCTACAAGCCAGTGGCAAGCCCTGGGAGGTGCATTCCATCCCGAGACGGTGGGACAGAGATAGACAGTCTGATGGCGGTGGATGGACGTTCTGCTGCTGCAAAACAGTATTGTCCACTCCGCAGCATTTTTTCTCTGGGGACTATCAACTCAGGTTTACCAGTCTTCTTGGTTTTAAGGCAAGCTTCCTGAAAGTTTTCTTTCTGATTTGCAGAGAAACTGAAAAACGGGAGTGTAAAAAACTCAAGAACAAAGAAATTAATGAAGAAATAACACCATGTTTTTCACACTGCTGTGGCTTTAGAGAACTGCTCCTGCAGGGAATGGGAAGGATGCAGGTACATTCATGCACCAGTACTGGGGCAGGAGGGTAATGGAAAACTTCCTGCCCTGCAGTCGGGCGATGGGCAGATGCTCAAAGCAGGGCCAGCTCTGACAGAGGTCATGTTCAGCCAAGGTGTAGAAAATTCCCAGGACGGAAAAAGCCTGACCACTGTCACTGCACTACACCATTCAACATGCAGAATACCTGACTGCAGCCCCATGAAGCACAGCAGTCATTAGTCCTGGGCCTGTGTGACAACACCAGCAGAAACCATCAGACGAGTCAAACATTATTGTCCAGCTGCTGGTACTTTGGGACTGAAGTGCAGAATTTGAGCCAATAGTCTGCAAAGGAGTTTCATATGCCACTTCCAAGTATAATACTGAAGTCTCAGAAGACCTCATGAATCATAGCTCCAGAGCCAGTAGAGATCAACAAGAGTGTTGGAGGTTAGGATTTTTCCTTTTTTTTCTTCTTTCTCTCAGGGAATTTTCTCCCATTTGTTGTCTAAGAGATGATAACTATGATACTTAAGAGACAAAAGATGTGGCTGGGAGGAGGAGAAGGGGAAGGGTGCAGCTTTCTACCATCTCTTAGCTGGGGGGCTTTCTCTTGGGAAGTGCAGAGGTACCGCAAGGTTTTGGCTGGGGGTGAGGGGCTGGACTCAGTCCTAGCTTGCTCTCTCGCTCTTGGAATTGGAGGGGGAATGGTCATGGCCTTGGTGCCAGGCTGCTGCTGCGGGGAGAATTTGCCACCACTGCAGAGTTCTGTCCTTCACTGCTTCTCCTTACCTTCGGTGAGCCTTTGCTCATAAGAGTGGCCATTGGACTGGGACCTTTTCAACACCCCATCTCTCTTGGTGACCCTCACCAGCTTCTCAGGTGCCTAGGGAGAGAACCTGGGACCCCCAACTCTCTCCTCCCTCTGCAGTGTCTCCTGGCTGCATGTGGGAGCCTGGCTGCCACTGCCCAGTCCCACTGTTTTCTGCCGCTGCTTCAGGCTTTTTGCTACACTTTAACCCAACACTCCGTGTCCGCCGAGACTCTCACGGCTCCTGGCATGGCTCTGGAGTTTTTGCCACACTTTGTTTTGCCACCCCGGGTGTGCTCACCGCTGGTGTTCCAGCCTGCTGCTCTGAGGTTCCTGCTACAGTCCATTTCACAATCTGGAGTGGCACTGAGACCGACCATTCCCGGCGAGTTTGTAAAGGAAACCCCTTTTCAATCTCTCCCATGAGTTTGTAAAGGAAACCCCTTTTCCATCTCTCCCACGAGTTTGTAAAGGAAGATCCTTTTCCATCTCTCCCNGCTCTGAGGTTCCTGCTACAGTCCATTTCACAATCTGGAGTGGCACTGAGACCGACCATTCCCGGCGAGTTTGTAAAGGAAACCCCTTT
>VYZT01049417.1:593-14224 GCA_013400735.1 Pomatostomus ruficeps
AAGTAAATGTTTTAAGAAGACAATGAAGCACAACTCCAATGAGTTCTCAAACAGTGGAGCATACACCCAACAAACATATCACTCAACAAACAATATGGAGGAGTGGCCTGAAAGTATCACCTCAAGAACTTTGTGCATCTGTCAATAAAGTTATTATGTGTTGTTCTGATATAGGCATTCCTGAAAGCCTTGTTTGAAAAAATGCCATATCTCTAGTCCTTAAGGCTCACTAAATCTATTTACATTGTAATTCATTAGAAAAACATAGGGTTCTGAGATTTTCTGAGCATTTACAACAGTGTTTCTTGCCAGTGCTGGGTGAGACTTATTTTCCGTGAGCTGTCTGTAATATCACTGGTGGTAAGAAGCTTCTGTAAAAGGTGATTCAGAAGGATATTGCAAGGTTGGTGCTCTGAAGGAATCAGTTTGAGCAAAGTGGAACACATCATTACGTAAGACTCACCATCAAACTCATTTCTGCATTTCAGGAGCTAATTAAAAGTAAGAGCGCTAGTGTACCTACAAGGGCAAAGCTAGGAAGTGATGTAAAATATAGAATAAAAAGGAAATTATTTTTTAACTTGCCATGGAGATTTTATTTCTGTTCTTTTTATTTTTACTTTATATAAGATACTGTGAATATTCTGGTTGCTTTTCTTCTCAGTAAAAATGCTAAACTTTGCTCCTAGTATATATATCCAGCTAAAAGTTTAATTTATTAGTTGGTCTTGTTTGAACTTTACTTGCTAAGAAATGTAATTTTTCTAATGAGAAACTCTTTTATAGTACTTCTTTTCCCCCAAACTCTACAATTCTCTTTTCTTCTCAAACCACACTGTAGCTGCTTACATTGTAAAAATGAGAAACACAGATGTTGAGAATTCACATTTAGATTTACATGGTTTATTTTTGACCATATAGTGAGAAATTCCTTCCTGTCCATGTATTGAATTTAATTGAAATAACTGGTTTATTTAGTAACCATAGTTTTATATATTGATATGATTTAAGGCAAATGAAAGAGTCTTCTGTCACTACTGTGAAGCAAAATTTAATAGCTTCTTCAGAGGAAAAGTGGATTGGAAGTTTACCTTAAAACACTCAAGAAAAGAACACCAGATATATTTATTAAAGATTTATTCACTCTCTGCTACTAAGCTTTGATTATTTAATAATTTATTTTGAAAAATAAGGAATTTAAAGATTTTTTTGTATGAGAAACCTTGATAATTAATAGTATTTCATTGCCATGGCTTGAGTTTATTTTTAATAACTGAAATATTGAATAGTGGAAAAAGTCACTTAAGCTGTTATTGATCATCAGGTTTGCCATGTGGTAAGGATAAAAAAGCCTTTTTGGCCCACCTGATAGATTGACTATATCATCCAGCATTTTGTTCATGTTTTTTTCTTCTGTTTTGCTTTGTTTTGTTTTGTTTGCGAGAAAGGCAAGGGGGAGAGTTTTTTTCTTAGGTTACAAAATTATCCCTGGCACAACCTAATGGATACTACCAAACATAATGCTACTAAAACTTAAATTGAAGCTAGAAGTAAAATTAATTAAACATCTCCTAGAAAAATGGGAAACTGATCTGCCACAAGACAGAGGTAGTAACATCTTCTCCTTCCCCACTATCCCTTTGAATACTGGTGCATCAGTTCAATGGAATCAGCTTTCAACTGCTCACTGGATAGCAGAGATTTCCAGAGGCACAGGCTTTGGAGAGACATTCCCTTCTCAAATGGAGCCAGTTTCACTTGGCAGGTCACAGAGATAAAGGGGAGCATGGCCCTGCTCCCTAGAAGCAGCTTTAGATAAGCCCTTGTGCTTGCAGGGATGCCCGGCTGCTCAGCATTACGGATCAGGAATGCCTCTTAGCTCGACGTGTGACTGTTTCACCAAGGGCTCTTTGCACTGCCAAGACCCACTTTGATGGAGTCCATGGGAAAACCAATGATTAAAGTTGAATTCCTCATCACGGCAATTGAAAGCTGCCGGTGCACCTGGTCTGCTTACTTTCTACGAAGGATTTATTCACAAGGTCTCTGAACGAATGTTAATTCCAATGGCAAAAGCAGGGCTGATACTGGTGGCAACAGCAGCCATTTACCCCTCCCACTACAGATCCTGCTTAGCTCGGGTGGTCGAATTGCAGTAGAGTACCAGGTAGCTTTGCAGATTTTAGGTACCTCTAAAACCGTCTTCCTTCCTTACACAGTCAACATCAATTAATGTAATAGATCAAGGCCAGACTATTCCATAAATAACACAGTCCACTCAACAGCAAAAACAATTTTAGTTCTTTCTTGTAAAAAACCAGACTAATGCAATCAAGGCTACTGGTTTTTGAACACATGAACAGTTTTGGAGATATAATTTGAGTTTGTGGTAGTTAATCTGACTGCAGAATCAAAGCAGAAGATGACACATTTTGGATATATTTTTTCCACACTGTATTGCTTGTATTGAAAAGAAATTATCATAAAAATATATTTTGAGTGTCACAATAGATTAAATCACAAAATATTAAAAGAAAAAACAAGTGACAAATACAGCACTATATAAAGAATTTGTTTCATTTTATATATGGTTATTCATCAAAAAGCACTGAAGTTTGTTATGTTTTTTGCTTGTTTGTTTTTTTAAAATAATAAGCCCGTTGTTGGTCACACACCCCCATCCCTAGTTTTCTAAGCCTTCTCTATAGAACAAGTTATTTTATTGATCAGGAAGATGGTGCCTGGGTGCTCATTGGAAAGTCTTAATGAAACTTTTATCTTAGATTAGTAGTATGGCCAGTGAAAACTTATTTTCTGGCATTTCATTTTCTAATCTATTTTACATTATTTCCCAGGGCTACTATGACCTGCACATATACATGGCTTTGTGCAAATGGCTAATTATGTGGTAGAATCCCATGAGTTTGCGAGTTACCCCTTAAAAGTTAGCCAACTTTCTAAATGGACCTTTTTCCTCTTCTGAAAAAGCTAAACCTATTGTAAGTAGAGGTTAAAGGATCCACCATGCATTAATAAAAATTCAAAAATAAAAATAAGTAATTAAAAAATGTAATAAAATATTTGGAAGTCACCCAATAAAAAATATTTAATTCTTTGATCTTGGAAGTATCCCCCAAATTCATTTAATTATGTAAGCTCTGTGAAACAATATGTAAGGATGCCAGGTTAAAACATCTTTCCATACTTGACATAGGTCCATTACATCCAACATCAAGAGTATCTCCTTAGAAGTGAATACTTATCACAAAAATGTCACTTGTTTCCAATCAGATAAAATCTCTCAGGGTTGTGCATCTCTGGTAATGCTGGCTTCTGACAAGCCACACACACTGTGAAGCAAGAAGAGGAAGGAGAAGTATTGTCACATCTCAGTCCCTAGAGCCCCCTTTAGGGTTAAAGTTACATCAAATGGTAGGTTGACATTAGTCACACATATATGCAACTGCATGGAGGCTCTTTGGTTTGTTTAGCTGAGGGGTTTTTCTCCACACTGGGTTTACAAATAACTAAATGATTGTAAATGACACGAAACTGGGAGAAGTGGCTGGTATGCCACAGAGTTGCGTTGCAGTTCAAAGGGACATTGACAGGCTGGAAAAATAGGCTGACAGAAACCTCAAGTGTCAACAAGGAGAAGTTCAAAATTCTGCACCAATAACAACCCCAATGTATGCTGGGGACCACCCAGCTGGAAAGCAGCTTAACAGCAAAGGACCTGGCAGCTACAGCAGATATGAATTTGAAGAAGAGCCAGCAATGTGCCCTTGCAGCAAAGACTGTGGGGGAATAACGGAAGATTGGCGAGGAGTATTGTAAACACACACTCAAGTGACTTACAGCTGGAGTGTCAAAAAACACATATATCATATTAATTGCTGTTTAGCCTTGTGTGTTTGACAAGCAGAACATCTGTGTTTAGATAATATAGGCCTGTGATAGGCTTAGAGGCACCCTATCAAACATTCTGGAGATTTATTCTCTGCTGCAAGAAAGATCAAGCACAGTGGTAAACTATGCCTGTGCAAATCCCTGATACACAGGCAAAACCAGCAGGTTCAGTGACCCTCTAGCATGGATCAAGCTCTGCAGTGTCTGCAGCTCTGCTTGTGTACCTGGGTGCTGTTTTGAGGATCCCCAGTTGGTGGAGTAACAAAAATAAATGTGCATTTTGTTGATAATTTTATGTTTGTTCCTGCATCCTGCCTGTGCTGGCTTACACAAAGGTAGATGGTATCCTGGGCTGCCTTACACAAAGCACTGCCAGCAGGTCAAGGGTTGTGCTGGAACTCAGTTCCAGGCCCTCCAGTAAAGGAGGAATATGGACATGCCAGAGAGAGTCCAAGGAAGGGCCACAAAGATGTTTAAGGGACTGAAGCATCTTTACTACAGGGAAAAATTCAGACAGCTGGGACTGTTATGTCTGGAGAGGATGAGAGTCAGAGGGAATCTTACTCTCTATATGAATACCTGAAGAGAAAATGCAAAGAAAACAGAGCCAGCAGTGCCCAGTGGCAGGACCAGAGTCAATGGGCACAAACTGAAACACAGGAGGTTCCGTCTGAACATCGGGAAACAATTTTTTACTGAGAAGGTGACTGAGTACTGGCACATGCTGCCCAGAGAATTTGTGGATCTCACTCCTCGCATATATTCAAAAGCTGTCTGGACACAAGCAAGGGCGCCTGGTTCCAGGCAGCACTACACAGACATGGAGAGGGGAACAGATGACTTCTAAAGGTCCCTTTCAGCTTCAACCTTTCTGAGATTTTGCAGTTCTCTGAAGCAGCCACTCACCTTTCTATTATGTGAGGCTACAGCATGTGCTGTAGAGAAAACCATGAACTGATTTCATCAGAATCAGATGAAACTCTTTTCATCAAGATTAGTCAAGATTAGGCTTTGGTCAATCACATATGTTCATTTTTTTCACCCCCGAATATGTTTATCTCTCTCTCAGTGCAATTCTATTAAAACAGAGTTGTCCATGGCACTTGACAAGCACTTAACTCTACACCTTAAAGGCTGTGAGACATTGAGGTATAAGTTAACACATGGAGTTAGTGTTGCTGAAACTTTACCTCATATAGTCTGTGCTTTGGGTGAAGGGAGGTATAATTCACACCAGGATGCCCCTCTAGTTTATTCAAGCTGGTCCCTAATAGACTCAAGGAATTTAGTTTATCTGATAGCCTGTAGCTTCTGATAATCCCAGTACTCTCATATTGTAGAAATGTACTGTGTGACAACCATTCCTTAGAGTTTTATCTTCTGTTGAATCTATCAATACATGTGTCCATGTATTCCTTTCATTAATTGATGAGTCAATGGATGAAATTTACTGGATATATATGTAACTCAATGCCTATCCTCATCTTTCTAAAAATTCTCTTCTCTGAACAGTGCCCAGTGCTACTTTCAATGCACAAGGGTTTCTCCCTGTATTTCTGATGCAGACTTATACCCCACTCCTCTATCTCCAAAAGCTTCTAATGTCACTGTCTCTTGATGTCACAGTTATCTGTTTTTTCCCTCTTCATGCACATGTTGTTTTATTTTCCTCTCTGCTTTGTCTCTGTGGAGCAGAAATTTAGGGTTATTTCAGGCTTCTTTAGGTTTTTTTTTTTTTTCCTTATCTTCCAGGTTTTTCCACATGCCATTAACTCACTATGTCTATATCATTTTTCTAAAACCCATATTTTACACTACAGCTTACTTGATATAATATATCCAGTGGTATGCAGCCATCCATCCAATGATGGATTAGATAGTGCTTTACCATCTATGTCAATGCAACTTCACACTTCTTAGTCTTCTCTTCCCCTTGATTAGACTTGACTCCTCCATGCCAGAAGAAATGAATTACATTTTGCTCAGAGCATTACAGTCAGAGTTTTGTGACTCCATTTTATATCACTCTGAAGCTGTCAGACAGGAAAGACACTTCATCCACCAACACCCGCTTTGAATTTAAGCTCTTTGCTTTTCTGTATTCAGTAACCTGCCTCAGCTGAATCATCTGTTTGCTCCCAAACTCTCATCCCTTTTCCAAAACTCTTGGGGTCTGTATATATGCGTATGCTCTATCAGTGTTTGAAATAATCTCTCACATTCTGTGGATCAAGGATCAAAATGCCTTTCAAATTCCTTTTTAAAACCTACTTTTTTTGCCCACCCTTTTATCAGTGTCAATTTCGAGTAATCTGCCTACTAATATATCTCTATTTTTTAACCTCTTGTATCTAGAATCTAGATTTCAGTCAATATGATAATCTTTAAATTTTAAGCATGCATAGCCACACAACCTACTTATGGCTAATTTAAAACCCAAGCTCTACCCTCTGGATTTGTTAGCCTCATTCTGAGTTAAACTTTCTTTTCCTTCAGACCAGTTTTTACTTCCCTGCTGCCACTGACAGCGAACATCCTGCCTGTCAGCCTTAAACATTTTACACGTACATTCAAGCTTTCAGTAAGGCAGACAGTGAATCTGGCTGGGAGTCTATCTGAGCCCCATGGAATAGCTTATCCATTACAATTCTTTAGTACACTACCCTCTGTCACCCAAACCTACATCACAATTTAGGATTTGGGTTTTTTTAATCTTGTATATGCAAACCACGTCACATGCAAAATGTAATAATAACCATATAAAATAATCTGTTTTGTTTTGGGGGTTTTCCCTTTTTTAATTTTTTTTTCCTGGAAATGTTTCCTTTGCAACTTTTTAAAGATAACTGAATGCAATCCTTGAGGTACTCTGTGCAGCCTTCCGGAAAGTAAAAATTGAAAAACACATTGGACAAGCATTAAGAACTGCAAGTAAAACAGTTCAGTAACAGACTCTTGGAACAGTATGTCACAAATCTGAGGAATGAAGTGTCTGCTTCTGAGTGTCTCAGTCAAATCAGGGACTGCAAGAAGTTCACAAGGGTTTTAATAATACAATCCTGTTATTTTTGTGTGTTATCTCATATAATAAGTGTGGCAGTGGATCAGCTCTGCCTCCTGGAATATAGACTCTGCCATGACAGATAAAGCTACATGCCTCAATTGGAAATATTAAAATATAAAAATAATTCCATTGCCAATTCTGAGAGCCATCAGTGCCTCTGCAAATAAGCAACTTTTTTTGAGCTGCTGGGGCACAGCACTCAAGCAGACCAGAATATAATACAACAATGACCTTGTTACTTCATTCCTGTACAGCTGTAGATACAAGCAGATTCACTGCACTGGTTAGGCAAGGCTAAGTCCTTAACTCATGCTGGCATCCTTAAGGGTAAAGTAAGATCCCAGGGCCTTTTTATGTATCTGCTTATGGAGGAAGTATGTCAGGGAAGTAAGCAATAATCTCTGAAAGCAGGACGAAGCACAAATCCCTAGCATTATCAGAAAGTAATGAAAAATTAGAATAGATCAAATATGAAATGGTTTACCACAAAGAGTGTGCATATATATGGCCTAGAGAAATTATTCTGTGGATAGCAAAAAGTCTTTTCCTCTGAAAAGAGGAAAATAAGGGAAAAAAAAAAATCTTACTTTATGTAATTTTTTTCCTCTTGGGAATAGCCATATTGAAAGCCAAACTGAAATTTGTTTTAAAGTTTTAAGAGACATAAACTTAAACTTTTTAAATTTAATTTCTTGGTTTATTAACAACAGTCTCTTTTTGGATGGTGATTTGGGATTTACTTTTTAAAAAATGTTAAAATTCTTCTGAATGTTGCAAATTCTGCAAGAGAACACATCACATTATCATGTGAAAATCAGTCCTTGACCTTTTACAGAGCTTTCACACCTTTGTCGATCCTATCAAGAACAGCCCCTACACACTATAAAGGTGTGTCAATGTATTTTTTTAGCTCACCACCTCTTCACTGTGTATCATTTTAGAAAGTCAAAGGAATTATAATTTCACATTACCATGTAAAATTGCACATGTATGTCTTATAGTAACACATACTTGTACACAGAGATCTGAGGTCCTACATGTTCCCTCTCTAGAGACTGAGGAAAGCAATACATCTCATTTCAAAAGGAAAAGATTTATAATTCATGCATGTTTATTAATTATTTTTAACTGCTTAATGCCAGCTTTATGAAACAAATTGCATTTATACCATCCTGATAGCTACTTAATTGTGCACGAATAATGAAGGCATAAAATCTTCAAGCAGAGCTCTGCCTTCAGAATTGAATTATGAATTTAAGCCTGTTTTTCCAATATCAAAGTCAAAGATTTTTAGTAATGGTGAATATTCTGCTCAAATGGTCCTAAAGAACATCAGGGGTTTCATTGCAGGAAGTTCTCAGACTATTTTTCAAAATATGACTGACATTACCTGCAAAAAAAAAAAAAAAAAGGTAAGATTTACCCTTTTTTTTCTGTGGAAATTTCACTGGTGCAGTGTTCCACAACGCAATCCACAGATTGGATACAGAGATGCAAGAGGAAGCAGCTCTGGGGAGATGTAAGGAATTCTGCTTCCACATATGTATGATCCTGGGCGCGTTCGGAGCTAAAGGCTTGCAGTACAAGGATGTCAAGCAGCACCTTGAGACAAACTGGTCGGGGGAATGCGTGAGGAGCAGCTGGGGGCTGCCAAGGGCGAGACGGCGCTGCCACCTGGTGTCAGCAGCGGTGCCAGAGCCTCCTCCGGGACGGCATCCAAAGGGGGGCGCCCTCTGGGGGAGTGCTTCCCTTCCGTGTCTTTACGTGGTATGGACCTACCAACAGATCGGATGGACAAAAAAGCCCTCACTGGCACCATGGTTTGCTCTCAGCTGTTTCCACTGGCCAAGGAGTGATGTAAGGGCTTCGTGTGAAACCAGCACAAGCAATGCGGGTGTTCTCTGAGTGGTGACTGTAATGTGCTCTCCTCTGTCTGCACATCAGTTTTAGCCACAACAGCCTCATGTTCCTCTAGCCTCACCTATGTAATTCCCTCTATTTTTATTCCTAATCCAACATAGGAATGATCCAATACAGTATGATCAGGAAATATAGTTCTAAGCCCCTTCCTCACCTATGGGAACTTCAGACAGGAGGCTCAAAGCAAAGATGGGGGACCTGTGTGACACCACAGACCAGCCAGCAAATGTCACATACGTTCATCCTATGACTGAAAAAAACACATTTATTTATTTCCAAGGGCTAAAAAACCCAATCAATATGTGATATGCTGATGGTGACTGCAAGCACTCTAACCCAGACCAACTGCATTTTCAATAGCCAGGATAGTTAATGCCACTGTGTGAGAAGTGTCAGAATTTAATCCATCCAGTGATCCTCTGATTGGTTTTTAATAGAGTGTAGTGGTTTGAAAATCAGTAATTGTACTGTGAGAAGAAGAAGGGAGGGGTCAGGGAAGAAGGGGGGAAAAAAAAGAAATTAAAGTGAAACCCAAATTGTATGTGTAACACCATCTTTTCTAAAACAGACTGTGTTACACGTACAATAGACTTTCGTTTCCACAACAGTTTGCTGGAATCCACAGACAACTAGCAACCACTGTGCTGTCACAGGGAGTTGCAGGGGTATAGGGTGGCCTAGTGTTTGGAGATTCATGTTCCTAACAACTCCTTCCTGAGGTTTATTTTCAATGTCCTTAGATATTAAGAAAAAGGAAATCCATTATGTAACAAAAAAATATCTAAACTGGGGTTTTCAACTGTGCAATAATGAGGTTTCTGTAATTCAGTCCACCCCAAATAGAGAGAGACAAAAATCTAAATTGTTACTGATTCCTTTTTTTTCTTCATCCAACCTGTAAATTGGTTTTATTCTCAACATAGTGAATATAAAAACATTCTGTGTACAACCAGCCTCCATTTGCTGCAGTTCATCTTGAATCTATAGATTCCTTGCAGTTAAACATTTGCATTACGAATGTTTGGTATATTTACCTCCTGGTTCTCTAGAGTCTAAAGGACTCATATTTTATACTGTTAAATATGTTGTTTGGCAAAACAAATATATATTGAATTTTGTGCTTGGTAGGTTTTTTGTTATTAGGACAGAAAATTTTCTATATGACATGACAAATCATTTATGGAACTCCTAAGTTAGTCTATTTTGTATCAGTGTAGATGTTCAACACTTTCAAAAATGAAGGTATTTAAGTGCAGGGTTTAACTATTGCATGTGTAATATTTTTTACTACTTCACACAGGCTAGCTTTAAAGTCTCCATTTGTGTATGACTTCTATATATTAAATTTGATTGAAAAAGCAAATGGAATCCAATGGAATCAAACGGAAAATAGTAAAAACATGAGTAAGAACATAAACAATAAGCTTATAATCTGCTGTTCTGCTAATAATCCCTCAGAGTCTAGGCAGTGAGATCTTTAGTTTGTGGCCAAATCTTGTTCAAATACATGCAGTCCTGCACAGGTTAGCGTTTACAATTTGGTGGACAAGAACAGCAATCATCTTGTTTCAAAGAGTAAAATGACTAAAATGAATATATACCATTGTGATATGACTGGACAGTCCTCTTTCTTGACCTTGAACAGAAGTACTGAGTGGCTTCAGGATCTCTATGCAACCCTTATTTGATTGATCTAATAGGGTTGGTAAGGATTTCCCAATACTCTGCTTAGATGTGTCTCATCTAAGGTAGACACCCACCTTTCTTCTGAAGATGGAAATGATACCTCCACTGAGAGTTTTTCCATCCTAGTGCAGAGGCCTGGGGCTAAGGGATGTTGAACAGTGTTGCTACTGCTTTTTCACTTCAGGGAATGTACCTTATTTGTTCTTGGAAGCTCTGGTATACAGAATTCTTCTATTATAACAACACTGAGCCATGCAATAACTTCATCCTTGCCTGTTGGCCTGACCTGTCTTTGGGAGGAGGCACAGGTACTTAGGGAAACAATGCACAGTATCATCTCTAGCCACCAAGCTGGGATCTGACAGTTAAGCATAGTAAACTAAACTGCTGATGATCTCCTGCCACAGAGACATCATAAGCCCATTTTAAAATGCCTGTGACAGTGAGTATGTGTTTTTTCTTTATTGGCACACACACACAAAAAAGGAAGCTTACTTATAGTTAAGATTGTATATTAAACCTGAAGCTGACAACGATTAAATGAAATTAATTCTGCCTGAAAATGTAGTCTATGTATGTTTGAAGGGATTCGATACATCTGAAGGTAAGTTTAGTTGTTATCATGCTTATCGGGTGGACCATTTTTGTAATACTGTAGGTTTTTTTCCTAGGTGACACTACTGTATGCAGTTCTTCACGAGACACAACTTGAAATATTTTGATAAAATGAGATGCTTGCGGAAAAGATCAGCGGTGTCGTTCTTAGGAATCCTTGTGGTTTGCCTGCTGTTCATGAACTTGTACATTGAGGATGGTTATGTTTTGGTAAGTTGCTAAGGAATGGTCCTGGAACAACAAAAAAGGATACACCCCCAGTAAAACAGTAAATTTCATAATTTGTTCAATTTCCCCTGTTGGCGTACTATTAGCAGTGAAGTATCCTCCAAGCTTATCCTTTATGATCATACAATCTTCTTAATATATACTGCAGACAGTGTGGGTCAGTAAGACCCTAACTGTCCTTTTTACAAAAGTAAATATGTCACTGTTAATTGGGAATATGGGAGATAATGAATGTAGCAAAACATGAAGATATCTCCATCAGGTGCCCTTTGAGTCAAAAACATCCTCTGTATTTTCCATACTTCTGCATTTCCCTTAATTTTAATGTTGAATATAAACCACACCTGAACTATTTGTGTGAGCTGGGAGCTCGTTTTTCAGTATACACTGCAAATCTTACCTCTGAATACTGCATTAAAAGCTATTATAGGAATAAAATTATGAAAGAAAACTTACACCAATTCCATCTACTTTAAGCTCCTTGCATAAATAATTTCATTTTAGTAGGTTTATTTTGTGTTTTTCTTACTTTTTTAAACTCAGATTTGAGTCTGACTGGGTCAGTGCTACAGCACTAATGATTAGGCATAAATGAAACCTAATGTAAATTTATGATTTTGAAAAAAATTATGGGATGATTTACATCAGAAATTTCAACAATTAAGCTACCAAAAACATAACACAACATAACATAACATAACATAACATAACATAACATAACATAACATAACATAACATAACATAACATAACATAACATAACATAACATAACATAACATAACATAACATAACATAACTCTATGGTTTATATGTAACCTAGGGGTGTTTCAGTGCTGAATGCCAAGTAAACCCTGGAGACCTGATTAATGGATTGAATTTCCAGTTCTTTGGAGGTTGAACTGGGTCCAGTAAAACAGCATTGTGGCTGAAAAACTGGATCTTGCAAAGAGTAAAATGATTTGTTATATTGTGATATGACTTGATAGTTCTATCTTTATCTTGAATTGAAGAGGGACAGTATGGGTTTTCCAGTATTCTGAACAGTGAATTCTGTTCTCATTTGCATTGGAAAAGAAGCATAAGAGTATGTCAAAAAGTGTAATACACCAGTAGTAAAATCTTTATGTTGTTTATCAGAACTATATATACATTCCTAATTATTTTAATTTAAAATATTGTAATAATAAAGTTGCTTATACAGTATTGTAAATATGCACAATATTAATATCCTAGTACTTTTTAAAGCCATTGAAAAGATAGCCCATGCTTGTAGCATGCTACTCCATTACAGTCATATTGTTTTGTCTAACACTAAGGTTTTGCACTCTTTTATTTATTTAGCATTTCTTGGTTATGATTAAATTTGACCTGGCTTCTCACATTTTTTTTCTAGTGGCTTTTTCCCTAATGTTTCTTCTCTGTTCACTAATTGCTTCAAAGTCCCCCAGATGCTTATGAAAGTGCTTTTATTATCACTGCTAATGGTGGTCCTCTTGGCTTGTTTTTGAAATCTTTTCCTGTCCTATTTGCCAGCTCCCCAGATGGCTCCATGTCTTCTGCTTAATTTGCTCTTTTTCCCCCCTCTCTTTTATAAATTCACTCTTATTGCTTCTCTCATCACAGTTCTGGCATGTTTGCATTCATGTAGCTCTCATCCAAGTCCCTTGTCAAGTCTCCTGAGAGTTCTTCCAGGTCTCCTGATGCCTTTATGGTCCATCAAGTGTTTTTTAAGTGTGTTAGGATGTTGACTTTTTAGCTTATTTATTTAGTTTTATTTTCAAATTTCCTGACCCTGTCTGACAGCTCCAAACACACCATGTCTTGTGTGTTTTCTCTGCGGAGGTAAAAGATGAGTAATTTCAGTGTAACGCTTTTTGGGGGGTCCTGCAGAGCTGCCCAGGTTCTGCAGGACAAGCTTTATCCAGCGTCTGGTGAGATAAGCATCTGGCTACCGCTCAGGAGCAGCAGCCTTATCTCCTTTTGCTTATCTCTGTACCGAGGTTGTGCCTCTGCAGTGAGAGCAGAGAACCCGATGTTAACTAAAGGTAGGAGCAAAGAAGAGAGAACGGACCCTTTGATAGCATTACCCAGACTTTTAATGTTCTTCTTCAGGATACGGGGCTATCAGAGAGACCCCGATGGGGTAGTTTAACAGGGTTTTGTAGAGAAAGGGAAGAGGTGGTGATAAGGTGGTGATGCCTTAATTGCTG
>VYZT01049418.1:0-23572 GCA_013400735.1 Pomatostomus ruficeps
GGCCACACTGCTTTTGATGTTGCACAGGACACAGTTGGCTTTTTGGGCTGCAACTGCACATTGCCAGGTCATGCCAAGCTCTCCATCCACCACCTCCTTCTTAGCAGGGCTGCTCTCAATTCCTTCATCCTGCAGCCTGTGTTGATACTGAGGTTACCCTGACCCAAGGGCAGCACCTTGCACTTGGCCATGTTAAACCTCATGAGATTCCTCACTGCTCAAGCTTGTCCAGGTCCCTCTGGATGGCATCCTGTTCTCCAGGTGCGTCAACTGCACTACTTGGTGGTTAACACTGCAACTGCTTGGTGTTTCCTGCCGGAAGCTCACTCCATCCCACTGTCCATGTCACTGATAAAGATATTTGACATTACCGGTCCAATACAGACCCCTGCAGGACACCACTTATCACTAATCTCCATCTGGACATTGAGCCATTGACCACTATTCTGTGAATGTGACCATTCAACCAGCCCCTCATTTTCCAAGAGGGATACTGCAGGGGACTATCTCAAAGGCCTTACAAGAAGTCCAGACAGATAACATCTGCAGACTCCTTGTCCACTGATACAGTCACTTGATCACAGGCCACTTGGTTCATCAGGCAGGACTTGGTGAAGCTGTGCTGGCTGTCCCAAATTACCTCCTTGTCCTTCATGTGCCTTAGCATGGCTTTTGCAAGGACCTGTTTCATGATCTTCCCAGGCACAGAAGTGAGGCTGACAGGTTGGTAGTTCCCATGGTCTTCCTTCCTATCTTTATAAAAAACAAGTGCAGTGTTTTCCTTTTTCCAGTCACACAGGACTTCATCTGGTTGCCATCACTTTTCAAGTATGATGGAGAGTGGTTTGGCAACTACATTAGCTCATTCCCTCAGGACTCTGGGAAGCATCTCAGCAGGTCCCAACAACTTATGTACAGGTTCCTCAGGTGGTCTCAAACCTGTTCTTCTCTTAATGTGGGAGGAACTTTCCTTCCCCAGGCCCCATCCTGCTGTCCATCCACTGGAGAGGTGTGAGAAGAGAGGTTGCCAGTGAAGACTGTAGCAAAATGGTTGTCAAGTACCTCAGCCTCTTCCTCATCCATAGTTACCAGTTTGCCAGTTGTGTTTGTGCGCGAGGATATGCTTCCTCTGACCTTTGTCTCTGGGTGACAAAGCTATAGAAGCCCTTACTCTTTGCATCCCTTGCCAAGTTCAGCTCCAGATGACCCTCCAATATTTAGAAAAGGGAGGGAAGAACAACACCTAACCACATCTTCACAATCCTATGCTATTTCTTCTGATCTCCTGAAGTAGTAAATTCTGCTAGAAGGGTAAAAATACACTGAGCTGGGGCACAGTTTGTCATGCATATGGGGTCAGGTTCACTGATTTACTGGAGCAAAGGAAAAGCAGCATAAGGTGACCTCCAGGTGGCCAAGCAGGGAGCATCTTCCAGGGAAAGGTACTTTCCTCTGCTGCTTGTGGAAAATTGAAAAGCAGCATCTGTGCCTGACTCCAAGGACAGAAAAAGGTCACTGTGCTGGCATAAAGGAACGAGCATGGATGTAGACTGGAGGTGCACCAATCTTACGTTGTCCAAAATGGACTAAGCGGTCAGCTAAGCCAAAAATGTTGATTTGTGACTCAGAAGAGGGTGAGAAGTGGTAAAGACCACCCCTGAACACTTAGGCAGATACACAATGAAACTTTTAAAACATTTCCACTGAATTTAATGAAGAGAAAGTGAGATACTCACTTTGCATGGTAATCAGTTGCTGGCCTGAGATCATTTACAGTAACTTTATTTTCTTCTCCACTGGAAAGAGATACAAATTTGTTTTAAAGACTGTTTCAGAATTCCATACATTTATAAAAGAGACATGTATCATCTAACTCACTCAACACACCTTCTATGAAATGTATTTGCTAACAGTTTGTCTTTTGCTAAATATAACAATATGTAAATGCATTTATCTTTGAATTTTAGGGGCTTCTTGTGTTATTTCTGTTCTTTTGCCCTGGCAGTTTTGCAGCACTTTTTTATTTGGTGCCTTTTAAAAAGTAGCAATTATTTTCTTCTTTACTTAGTAAGACAAGCTGCATGTGTGTGCATGTATGTTATTACTCAAAAAAACCATTGAAGTACTGGAGCCTACAGAAGCTGAGTCCAGCCTTGCAAAAACAATTACCTAAAACTGTACCTGACTGCACACACCTATTGTGTTAGAGCCTAGGAAACAGAACAGGCACCAAAATAACATTTATTAGTCTGCTGTTGCTGACACCAGCTTATCTTAGCAAAGGTCATTTCACTTCCTCTAGTTTCCTGGATAGGGATACTCAACTTGCAATTACATTAAATCCATGGAAGGTGATTAAGACAAAATAGCTAGATACAAAGGTTTAGAACTATTAGAGAGCTCTATACCCTTAATTCTAAATTTTACTGTCATATTTCTCCAAACTGCAAAAAACTGACTGAAAACCGTTGTGTTAGGAATGAAACAACTGAAGAGTTTTGTTTGCTTTGCTGCTGCTATGAGCTGTGTTCTGTGTGAATTTGCTTTTTTTTCTTTTTCATATTGTAAGATTGTCTCTTATCAAGAGCAATTTTAGGGAAGGGAGGGATAACCCTACTGGGAGGAGGAGCATGTGCTGACATAAAAAATAATAAATACCATTTATTTTTCTCACTACTTGTATGTCTCACTATTTGAGAACCCATGGTGTCTAGTGCAGCTGGCTGAAATACAGCAAAAGTGGTATTAAAATATGCCTCCAACATGTAAGAACAAAGTCTTTACATTCCAGTTCATGACAGAGACTTCAGTAATAAAATGAAACAAATTCTACTGAATAAAAGGTAGCTAATTTCAAAACAGAAGTTACACAAAACTGCCAACTCTTTAACTTTCTAGACAACATGCAGATTTTAATGAGGTTTTAAGCCATGTATTTCAATGCAGCAGTGATTAAATAAAAATAGCCAACACCTACATGTACACAGTTCTGTACTTTCCATCTTTTCCAGTACTTGAAATCATCACTTCATAAGTATAAACCTCTGGTATGTCGTTCCTGTCTGTGTCTTCTCTGGTATCACTGGAGGGAGGGGACCACATTAGCAGTGCTGTTCTTGCCTGAATATCCGATACCTGTAGAAACACAAAGTTCTGAGATCTCTGCCATTTAAACGCTATTGTATATAAATGTTACTTGGCTACAAAGCATCAAAGAAGAGAAAAGAAAATCATATACCATTAGCAAATCAGATTATTTACACTGATACACTAGCTACTAACTAGTTTTTACAGATGATATCAGGCTGGAAAATCAAGGAATCCCATAAGAAAAATGCAACGCTGGGCAGGGGGCTGAGGGCAGAGACGTCTGTCGGTACCGAACGCCACCCAGTGGGCTGCTGAAACATGAACCAGAGCGCTGGAGAGGCATAGCCTGGGACATCGGGCACTTCACTAAACCATGTTCTGGCACCTTCTTCTTGGAAGCCACAGAGACTACAACTTTTTATATACCTTCTTGTTTCTTATGAAATATACAGAGATGAAGGCATGTTCACATGGTCCATGCACATACATGTAGAGACAATATCCTGAAGAATTTCTGTGGTGGTGTTTGCCTGAGCACCCCACCCACTGCAGAAAGGTCTGGATAAGAAACAGCTGGTGTGATAGAAATAGGAGTATAACCAGTGTGTATGAATGCAACACCCCCTCACTATCTAACGAGTGTTGGCCCCAGCAGACTAATCATGCAGTGACCCTCAGGTGGGTTAAATGGAAACGGAGAATCACAAGGAAACTCCTGAGACACAGAACTCATCAGCTTCAGCAGCGTAGAGGTAGCATGAAAATTTGTAATGGGGAGGGGTAAGAGATGCTGGAGTGGAACAGAGCAATGATCAAAACCTGGCCTGACAGTGTGAGAAATAGCCCTGCCAACCACTGCTGCCTCCATCCGGGCCTGATGGACACCGTGAGTAACTGCACCCCAGCTGGTACAACAGCAGTTTGGGGTGCAGCAGGCACAGACTTACAGCTCAGGTGAGTGTGTGTGACCTGGAGAGCTTTCTCAATGGTCTGCGGATTAGCAGATTGTAGGGAGCAACAGATTCTAGGGAACAATGCAATTACACACAAAGCTACTGAAGCACCCACGTCTTTCAAAGGAGACGCGTGGCTAGGGGCGCCCACACTCCCAAAAGGGTGGATGCTGCCTGAAACCTGTACGTGCTGCAAGGGGCCAAGGATGCTCGTGTTTTTGTAGGTGAGTGCACAAGTGCATGCAGGTGATTAGGAATTTTTAGGATCCCTTATAGAAGAAGGCCTAGAAATTTGTGGCTGTTCATAAGTGTTGCACATCTGCTATTGTGATTTACATGTTGCACCCACCTACTGTTTCCAATCATTTACAAGAGAACTCAAAACACATTTCATTATATGAAATGACTAGTTTTACAATACAACCATAATGTATGTCTATTTTGGGAATAATTGCTTTTGAAAATCTATTACCTGAGTATCAGAATCAAAAAGCTATCTTCACAACTGGTGCTCTCAAATTGCTAAAATCTACTGAACTATAAAACCGAATAGGTCAGCTTCAAGAATGAAGCAGAGAGGACATGACTTAACAACAGCAAACAGAAAGGAAGAAATATCACACTATGTGAGCCTCAGAGTCTTGGAAATAATGTCACTAAACCATTACGCACTAACAGGACTGTACATCATATCCTAAAAGAGATCAAACGCTGGTAGGACTACACACTGAAGCTTCTCTTTAAAGTCTGGTAAGAAAAATTCCACTACTACCTTGATGCAGTCACAAACTAGACAAACACTATCTATAACCACTGCAGTAAAATTCTAGCATTTCTGAAAGTCTTTGGAGTTCGGGGAAGCATCTGATAAAAGTTCCCTCCTGGACAATATTTACCCCACCCTCCTGAGTTGCAGGAAGTGACAGGAGATGCTGTGGGAAAGAAATGTAGGTTCCTCAAGGACCTATTGTACTTCAGGACTAGTAGATCCATTTTAAGATGATCTGTTCCTAGGTTTCTCTACTTTAACAGTTGAATTTTTTTTCCCCTCGTGTCCAGGCAGTGTCTCTCTTACTACCAGGTAAGCCTACTAGCTCTAGCCACTATGGAGTTGAACAATAGATCTTCCCTTCCTTTTGCAGTTGTTTCTTACATATTTGAAGACTGCAAGCATTTGCGTTTCCCCTCACCTATCAAATCTGATCATTCTCACTGTTCTCCTTATCTCATACTGATTGATTTTCTTTAGCGCTTTGCCCAGAAGTGCACAGAACACCCCATCTAACACTTCGCTAATGCCAAACTGCCAGCTGACAGATTACATTTCCTTCATACATAGGACCTCTGTGACATAAGGAAAAAAATCCCTATTTTTGAAGACTGAAGATTTAAGATCAGAAGAATCCACAACTATTATGTGCTCTGAGACACCTGGGAGTGGCTTTTTCAGAAAACTTGGCACTATTTATTGCTTTGTATGCTTATGCAAGCAGCTGCAATTGATTCTGGTTGCAACTCTGAGCACTATGTGCTTCTGTAAAGCAGAGTATAATATCTGGGTCAGGCTCTAGCACTGTGGAAACAAGAGGCGGACACGTCTTCATTAGCAATCCAGCTTGCCAAAGTGAATCTCCTCATTAGGTAGGTTCCACGTGCCATTTGGGTCAAAGCAAAGAGCAGTTTGAGCATGTGCAGTCTGGATTGCATTCACACTGAGGTGCAATCTGCACAACCACTCCAATTTACATCTGGGTATAAATAGTTCAAGACCTCCCTAAGTAGAAGGGTCATCTGGTGTCAGTATCATGTTATTAACTTGACTTAATGCTGTCATGTATGAAAGGATGAGGGATCCATATGGGGAAAAGTTCAAGGAAATCAGAACCCATCAGGAGTTTGGAGGTAGCAAAATTGATGCATCCCATACTGCATAGAACTGAAAGGTATTTGTGAATGAAAGAACATGACAGAGACCACCACTTGATTCAGATGTGCACGTCCTGGACCTGGGCATTGAGACATGGGATAGCCCAGGACAGGTCATAGCCTTCAGCATTACTCCAGTCTTCCTGGAGCAGGATATGGTGCAATGGATACTGTACTGGACAGCACCCTGTATGATCATCTGATCATATGGCCACCACCACAGCCAGTACTGCCTGTGCCAGCACTGTTCACCCAGGGAACAGAGTACTGATGATCCTTCAGAAACCACCATCCTCAAAGTAAGTGCTTAAACCAAAAGACTAACAAAAAACCTGTAGGAATATTTCTGATGAGAACCACAAAGAGAAGGTGTGAGAAAACAATGTCCTGGTTCACTTATGGGAAAATGAGGAAAACATTTCCTTAATGGAACTGTGCGAGGGTTGCTTGTGATCCTGCAAGGCCCAAGTAGGTAACACAGACTCCTATCACATCACACCACACTCCCCCAAGCTGCAACATCAGCTAGGCTTCCACCCCCTCGCAGTCCCTTGCCTTCATAGAGCATAAGGCTCTCCAAGTACTGGTAGTCTGGCTTTTTGCCTTCTGTACACAATGCATCTGTAGCAGACTACCACTGCCTGTGCCTGTGCTGTCTTCTGAGGCCTGCAGAGATCGCTTGTTGCACAGCTACATGCAATAATGTTCAAGCAAGGACATGGTGGGGAGGGGTAGCACTGTGCTTGCCTAAAAAGCATGCATGGTTGAGTGTTGAAGGCAGAAGGAAGTGAAAGAAAACACAATAGTACTGGCACTGCGTTGCTTTTCCCTATGCCATTAGCAACACAGCACGATACTCCGCCTATTGATCCATTCTCACACCCTCATTCAGAGAGAGCTCAGAGATCCCCTTGGCAGTGCAGCCATTGGTAACAGCCCAATTTCAGACAGCTCCCACCTCCATGCTGCTTAGCCACCAAAAATACAGGGGCACTGAAGACATGTCAACCCATTCTGATGCTTGGACACAGCAGGACACCAAGTGTTCAGGACTTCCTGTATACAATTCCTGCTCAGCCCTTGGAGAACCACAGAATTACAGAATAGTTGAAGCTGGAAGGGACCCCTGGAGGTCCCTCTCCAACTCCCTTTTTTAAGCAGGGCCATGTAAAGCCATCTGCCCGGAATTATGTCCAGACAGCTTTTCAGTATCTTCAATAAGGGAGTCTCCACAAACTCTCTGGGCAATTTGTGCCAGAGCTGTCATACTCGCAGTAAAAATGTGTTTTCTGACATTAAGAAGGAACCTCCTGTGTTTCGGTTGAGGCCCACTGCCACTGATTCTGACACTGGGCACACTGAAAAGAGCCTGGCTCCATCCTCTGTGCACGTGCCTTGCAGATATCTATACACTTTGATAAGATCCCCTCTCCTTCACTCCTCCAGGCTAAACAGCCCCAGCTCTCCTGGCCTCTCCTCACCAGGCTGTAAAGAAACATCTGAAAAAAGAATCACGCCTAGGGCACTGAAGTGGGGCGAGTTTGCCTGGAAAGTGAAGGGAAGAAGGTATGGAGCTGATGAATGGAGGAAGTAGCTGACTGACTGGACAAACCCATGGCAAGCTCTTCCTGGAGTTTCAGTTGCATGGACTACGCTACAATGGGGAGCAGACTGTTTGTACTCAGGCAAGATGATGGACTCAGGATTGCGGTGAAGATTTTTGGAAAAGATGCGCAAATCTTCACAGAAAGGTTGGGACCAGGGAAGGTCCAGATGATGAAAAAAAAAACCACAGGACAGCTCTAAAATGCAAGAAACTACTGAATTTGGCAACAATGCTTTAGAGTATCTACAAAAAAATATGCATTAGTTTTACCAAGCGAAAATAAATTGGTAGATTTTCAAGCAGGTAGGTCAGAAGTCCACTGCTGACAGTCACCTTCTTTGGTGAATTTTACATCTCTCTTCCCTGGAGGTGCCAAAAACTCTTGAAGAGAAATAGGTCATATTTTTTCTCTACTTTGCAAATAAGGTTTTACAAAACCTCATTTTTGGTGATGTTTCCAAAACCTTGCCAGGTACCTCTCATGCCTGAAGATAAAATTGTGTAAAACTGTATCCTGAATAGTTAAGACTGAACAAAATGGAAGGAAATTGAGAACAGATTCTGCAGCAAAATGCTATGTTAAGCATCATATTCCATTAAGCAGCATCATTATACTACTGGCAGTGTCACAATCTCTAAGTTTTTTAAATGATTCTGTTAATATTGAGATTCACAGAGTAGCCAGGAAGAATTCTGCATAGTAGGTATCAACACAGTTTTAGTTTCATAAATGTTAATACACTAAAAATTACTTTGGTTGTTTACAGTACAGTGACTGGAAGTTAAGTGAATTTGCTTTAGTATGGAAAGTAAAAGACTCTTTAAACTTGGGAGAGAGAAAAAGAGAAAAGAGGTGTAACTATGTAAAACAGTAAGGGATATATTCTGATTTTATGGAAAGCTTTTGTTACTTACCACTGGCTTGGCTATATTAGAAAGAAGTGCTTCCAGTGCTTTTGTTTCTTCATCCTTTTCTTAAAAAACAAAATCAAAGCAAAAAAGAAGTACCCATGAATATCGTGCAGTAACTTTACAATGAAAAACTCTTCAAATTCAACAGCTGCACACAAGAGAAAGCATTTATAAAGTAGAACATCTTGCTAACTTGCATTCATCTAGGGCAACATAAAACCAAAAAAGCTTCCAAAGAAGTTGTTAATATAAAACTATTTCTAAAGCCCTTCTATGCTTTATGGAATACAGAAAGCCTGGTTATCATTTATTAATGTAAAACTTTAAACCAACTGCTGCTCTGGAGAACTTAAGATCTTGGATATTTCCCACAGATTTCCCTTTGGACGTAAATGCAGTCAAGTTACTGTAGTTTGTTATTGCACATCAGCTGGAAGTCTGCTGGTAACACTGCTGGCCTCCCTCAGCTGCAAGGAAACTATCTAATGTGTTTTGTGTCAGCTACGGTATAGTTGAGCTTTATAAAGGATTTACAGTTTACAGAAAGTGTTTTATCTGCTTTTCTCACACAAGATTTAAATTTTATTATCTCAATAGCGTAAGTGAACAGGCTACTCACTTTTGAAGATGTTGCCAGGCATTTTTAATTTATTTAACCTGCATTAAACTAAACATAAAAGAAAAACAAAGCCTGACAACATTCTTTAAAAAACACAGATCAAATCTATTTACAACTTTGTTTCTGAGATGGCTTGTGCTGTTGAAACAAATCAAATGCTCTTCTGACTTGTATGACAACTCTAGGTCACTGACTTCTGTTTGACAAATCTAAGTCTCAGTACATAATTTTCCCCAATGTCTCCTGAAATAGTTTTGAAAAGTGGACTTTCCCATTTTTCATATAAAATACTTCTAAGGAAACATCACCGTAATTTTTGTAACATGTGTAAACAACAGTACATTTTATGACTTGTGCCTTGTTAAAGTTAGCTCACAGATAAACACCAACTAACAGAAAGGAAACTGAAGCCAAGACAAGATGCCACTCTGGAACTGTAGTGACAAGTATTGAAGTTTGGAGCAGTAGTTTCCAACTTCTCACTTTAGGCTGTATCTCACACGTGACCCTTGGTACTAAGCTTTCATAGGGTTTTTACACAGCTCTCAGAGGTTGAGATTTCCTGGTTTGGATGAGATGTACTTTCTTCGCAATGTTTTTGGTTTACAGCAGTCTAACATACATTGCCACTAAATTACTATCTCAATGCAAACTTCAGAGAACTGAGAAAAATCATGGTTTATTTCCCTTAGCATTGCCAGTTACAGTCCCTTATTCTGACAACACTGCTCTTGGCTGATGACAAGTCTTCGATGTTTTGTTCAGAATCTGAAAGACTGTGCCAGAGACCTCAAAGTTGCCTAGTGACACATCATCAGATTTGACAATGACTGTATGACTGAGTGAATTCAGTCCATCTATGAGGTCACAAGCTTCCCAGTGAAATAAAGATATCAACAATAAGCACACTCCCTGTGGTAGCGTCTTAGAAAAGATGAACTCACAGGGACTACTGTGAGGACCAGACGTTTTCTGGCTTTCAACAATGAGGGGGTGGGGATAGGTCAATTTCATCTAACAGCAGCGTCTCTTTTACAAAATAATCTTCTTTATCAAGTTGAATGTATGTTTCCTGATTCAGACACTTGATTCTTTCTATGTTTTGTACAATGTCAAGCAGGCCAGCAATATTCAGTGATTCCTTAGAATACAAGCACTCCGAACAAAGCAGAGATTTTTCTTTAAACAGTGTCATGAAGCATGACTCATAATATTTTCTCAAATTTACATGGAGGCTTCCATACCAGTAGTTTTTGTTCTCTTAGGTCCATATTCCCATGTGATGAGCAAGTTGATCACCCTTAAGTCCACTCTACGTAAGTCAGGGCAGTTACAGGCTGCTACTCAACTTCAAGACTGTCCAAGTGTGGTGCTCTATCTACAAATGCTATGCTCAGCCAGACACTGGACTTGCATTGTATATTAACATGTATGTACATGTAGTGTTTTTGATAACACTTACCTTCCACTTCTGTGTCTGTCTGAGAATTGCTTTTTCCTTTACCCAAAGACTTGCATTTGGTAGAACCTGTGCTTATACCAGCTGCATCTTGTCCTTTTGTAAGTCCATTAGGTTCACTTGTAGGAGAAGGACATTTCTGAGGAGATGATGGAGGACTGTTTAACTTATCCTTCTGAGTTCCATGTCGATCTTTTAACTTTTTTTGTAACCTTTCATATGTTTTACTAGACCTTTCATCTCTAAAGTTGGATCTTCCATGAGCAGGCAGAGTATCTAAATGAAGGAAGGAAAAAGAAAATAATTAAGAACAGAATCTAATTAAAAATCTACCTAAAAATGCTACGTGAGTTAAATGTGCACCTGCGTGTAAAAGCGTATCTCTACTCCTATTTGAAAACTGAAGTGTCCAGCAGGTAAACTGATACACACTAAATGGACAATAACAATATGTTAGGGATGAAAGTGTAATCTTTCCTTCCCCCATCTTTTCTCCACTTAAAAATTATTCTTGAAATGTTTCTATAATTTTCCTTGAGCTGTAAGGTACAGGATGAAGTCTATACAGAGAAAATGTGCTACTTTATTACACTGGAGGAGGTTGGATCTAACGTCGAATAAAAAAATCCATTAATTTAAGTTTTGGAATGCAACTAGAGCTCTAATACTTCAATAATGCTTCAGCAGGAATCAACAGGAAAAAAAACCCCATAAAAGCATAGGAACACAGAACCTATGATCTATGGGGCAATGGAAAGACACTGAAACACCGAAGAGAGTATGGGAAGGCCTTGGAAGTGCATCATACCTGTACACAGAAACCCCAGGCATTGCTGCAGGAGCACCAAAGCCTCATCTGCGAGTCAGAACTGGCTTCGGAAAAAAGTCAGGACCAGACTACTGATAGCATTAAACTGCAAACTGGTAAACTTTTCGGTCCAGTTCCAACATTTGTATTCATTTCACCTTTATGCTTAGGAACACTTTACTGACTCAAGACTTTATATACCAAAGCTTTCCTCAGTGTAACCCTGTCTATGATAAATGGCGAAAGCTTTCAAAAAAAAAATCCTTCAAAGTCAGCATAGAATTTGGTCATTTTCAGGTAAGTTGGATCAGTCAGTCCGAAGAATACAATATTTATTACTCCTTATGAGATAGGAAGTACTGAAAATAAGATCAAATAAGAACTTCCTTGCAAGGATAAAAATAAAAAAACTAGAGAACTTCTCCATTTATGTTTTTTTTTTTAAAGTCAGCTTAATTCCCAGAAAGTTTGACAGAGGACTTCTAGATAAACTGTGTCTATTTAGAAATGTGATTTTCATTAACTTTAGAGAGTTCAGTGCTCCTGTCAGGGAACTACCATGCTCTATGAGCCTCTGGTTTGGTGGGGTTTTTTTGATTTTTTTTTTTTTTGTTCACTTCTTCTTTTTCCTTAAATTTAGATTCCTGAAATAGGAGCCTAACTGTGGGTTTTGACTTTTGACAGCTATAGCCAAAATCAGGGATCCAGAATTAAATACGAAACCTGTAGCAAACAAATAACAAATTACAGTATTAATCCTGTAATTTCCTAAACCCAAGGGCATTTTACATATATATGGAAAATAAAGCAAACATAAAGAATCCCACTTTATCAATTTTTTTTACATTAGCAGTTTAGCAAATTATCACTGAATTAATATTTAAAGTGATATAACCTGGCAGCAGAAATCTAAAAAAATATTATTCCATTAAGAACCATCATTTATCTTTTATGCATTTAATTAGCATACTCCAATTTCTTAATTTAGCAAACTAAAAGCAAACAACTATCTACAAGAAATCAGGAAATTAATAAAACTACTAATAAGCACCCAAAGAGCATCTAGTAATGTACTGTTATCAATGTAGTGCAAGAAGAAATAAAGTACAACATAAGAATACAGAAACTCTAAGAATTCTAGGAAGATCAAGACATTGGTGTATTCTTATCTGACTGCTTTGTACACCCCGACTATTTCAGCTCAGAAAATACAGGAAGGCCATTTTTAGTTTATTTTAGTAGTATCACAGAATGCTGAGAAGTTGTGTTTAGCTTCCCTCTGCATAGCTTCTAGCTTTCTCTAAAAACAGCAACTAGAATTGCTCTCTGAGAGTCTTTCAAGGTTGGCACCTGCCTTATCTAGAGAAAAGCAAGTCTACCAGAAATGTAAATATTAATCTAACAACCCAGCCCCTGAGTTAGAACACAAATACACTTTGCCACCAAACCATAATAAAGGCACCTGTCAGCAGCACTACCAAAGACGGCTTCAACCACTTCATTAAGTTTAGGTTAGTGGCACCTCATTGCTCCAATTTGACTTCAAAGGGACATTCAACTAAATGCATACAGTTTTATGAAAAATGGACCACTTTTTTCCTTAATCAATACTAAAAATTCCTATTTCATGCCTCAAACAGGGTGTTTGCAAGACATGAGATCTCAGAACAGTGCTCAGGCATGGATTTAAATGCTGAATCACTACTAACACTTTCTGCATTGCTTTCCTGGGAAAATCTGTAACTGGTACATGTAAGAAGTGATCTCTATGTTTAGCGGATCACTGAATAGACAACCAAATAAATTAAAAGAACTTCTGGAATAATAAGCTCCAGCCAAATCAAGGCTGGTATCCACATAAAATTTTTTGTGTATGACTCCCATTCAAGCTGTAAGTCTTGCTTGATGAAGCCCACACAACAGCGTAAACCGATGCTGGAAATGAGCAGAACATTATTCCCTTTGACAAAACTTCCAATATTCGATGAGCTACTTACCGACATCCCCATAGACTTGTGAAGTGTGATACTGTGGAATGTACTGCGTTGCCATGTCACCGGCTCCAGTCACAGGTGAGTATATGTGACGGGGTGGAGGGGGTATCATGGCTGGAAGAGGAAGGAAGCCGGGCAGTGGGGGATGTGGAGGCCTGTGTATCACTGTGTGACCACCAGGATGAAATTCTGGAGCCTGGGGAACCACCACAACCCTTCGAACACCGTTATCCTCAATAACCTGTACAGTGAGAGACATCATGCACCAAAAGAGAAATTACAGTCTGAAAAATATGTTTCTATAGCTACTTAAACAAATCAGGAATAGTAAACCCCTTAAATCTGACAAAAGAAAAACAGGAAATAGCAAGGAAAGAAAAAGGGACAGTTAAAGGGCTATCTATGTTAAGTGTATTAACTGCAGCAATGCCATTAATTTCTCAATGTGATGGGGAAGAAAACTGTTTAAAAAATCTCACTTTAAGAGTATCTAACAAACAATCTGGTATATATAGCATGCACCTAGTTTCTCCTAAGGGTCCTGTTTCCACCCTGATTCACACCACTTGTCTGCTACATGGCTGTAGGATTTGTTCTGCAGCATAACAACTAGATTGCTCCCTAGAAATGAACTGGAACTGACAGTCCTCACTCGGCATTAATACTGAGAGAAAAGAAGTGTCAGGTTTTTGCTCTGTCCCCAAGTCAGCCCACCAACACTAACCCAGGAGAGATACGTGCCATGCTGGCCCTGCAGCAGCCATTGTCTGCATCAAGCTGTCAGCAAACAAACTACCAGGATGTTAGTCAGCCCTCTCCAAACTCCTTCACAAGTCAAGTAGTTCTAAAAATCTTCTTTCCTTCTCCTACCCCCATCCCTCTAATTGTTAAGACATCTTGAACCCTGAAGGAAGCCACACACTACCCAGAATATGGGGGCCTTTGTGCGGCAGTGACTCAGCCAGCTGTCTCCATGAGAACTAGAGAAATAACTTGGGTAGATTTTTCTTCCCAGGATAGCGAATCTGAGGAAGATGGAGGCAGCATGCTTGGGGGAAATCCCCTAATTGCCAGGTTTTAACCCTGTCAATCAAAGACCCTGTTCCACCTCTGTTATTTTAATATTCATCACATTGTTTTACGATTCAGTGGTTGCTGGAAACTTCTACCTTTCTGTTACATTAATTGGTTAACGCAAATACGTTCCGCCTCTGCCCAGAATTCATTGGAGAACTGTCACCCCTCACCATTCTGTGATTTGAAGAGACCCCTGGACCCCTCCCCTCTGACCACCCTTTTCCTTTCCCCTTAAAACTCCGTGTAACCACCCTCACTGCATCTTTCTGGTAGCTCGCATCCCCCCGAGACAATAAATCTGGGTGCTGCTATTAGGGAGTCCATTCTCTCTTCTTTGTTCCTGCCTCGCTTTATTACCAAAGACCGCTCTGCTCCTCACTGCCGAGTTAATACCTAGGTAAATAGAAATACCGCTCTTCTGCGGCCGTCTATCTGACCAAGGCGCTGGATAATTGCCCCGCAGACCCCCGGGCAATCCTGCGGTCTCAAAAAACCGTTACCTTTGTGGCAGCCTCTGGCAGACTCTGTAGTGCAGGGGGTTGTGAAAAATTAGCAAATGGGAGATGTGTCAGGACAGCCTTTGTGTGAGGTACCCGAGTGTGGCCCTTAGCAATGCTGCCAGAAGTTCCAAGCAATGACAGCAGCATATGCAATCCCACAGTGAGAATCTGTAAGATGCACAGAGCTGGGGAGTGTCGAGCATGGCACTTGCAGCACGTCTGAGCTGCGCAGCACATGGTGCTCTGCTGGAGAGTGGGCACAGGGGCACAAACTGTACAAAGAACTGAAGCAAGGGTGGGTCATCAACTAAAACAGAAACAAGGATCTGCCCCTGAAGCACCTCACATCATTACCCTCTCTAAATGTTTGTAAATTCACATAAATACATGACTGTTGGTGACACCTAGAGATGATCTTGGCGTAATTTGACTTGTGTATATCATGGTGTCCGTAACTTCATTGTACGGATGTTATTCATTTCCTAGCACAATGCTGTAGAATAAAGTCACAGCAGAAACTGCAATGTAAGGTTTTAGATGAAACATTTATCCAGAAAAGGGGGAGAAGAAGAATGGAATATCATGACTACATTCAACAGCAGGGGACAAAGCAACCCTATGACATAGGTTTTCACTGCCATTTGAAATGAGATGGGGACATGTATACATACACCAAATAAACATCCTCGTGCAACAGGAACAGATCAATAGATCAAAACACTTACTGCCAAGCTGCTTTCAGCTCCACTGTTTAAGGTTAATGGAATCATGCTCGGCTAGATTTAGCCCTGTTCCCTAGAGTGAATCCTTCCATCAAGTTCATGACAGAAAGCTGCTTGGAGGATCATTGGTTTCACCATGTCTCCATTAGGGGTTGGTGTGCATCTGGTACGTCTGGAACAGAGCTTCTGCTTTTGCTTTCTCTGCCAGCAACCTAATTTGTACAGCCCCAAATTATCCTGCTAGCTGAACCAATGCAAGGTAAGGGAGACTGGTACAGGAAATTGTTTCAAAACTTCACCACTGTGCTGAGAGAAACAGTGCTGTAGATAGAGCTGCATGCTTCTGGTACAGTAGAATATGCACATGCAACAACATTCAGAAGACACAGAAGTATGTACACAATGGAGCTGGTCCCGCTTTACTTACATAAACAGACAGTTGGGAATTAATATGTTACTTAAGTGAACACAGCTTTAAAAAACATGTGTACCATATGACTTTAAAAAATAGGTTATTTTCAGTACACAGAAATTGTCCTTTTTTGGGGAAGAGTAATTAAAGACAATACTGTTCAAATCTGTGTAACCACAGCTGTGTGGTATCCTAAAGGCAGAATATATTAGCAGTAAATACAACTAGAACTTCTGCTGTCCAATGAAATTCTCTAAACACTGAAATGTAGTTTTAATTATTTAAGTCCCTTTTGGTTACAAATGCCCCAAAATACTGCAACTTATTATGATTTTATGAGTAGACTCAGATTATGTAGGAAGCAGCTTCCATTAAAATACAAACAAGTTACTTAGTTTATAACTTGTTTCCTTGGGTCTGCTAATAGCCTAAATAGTCACCCAATTCATAAACAGCAGGGACCTTATGTTTAACAAGTCTGTAACTGTGTTTCCAGATCTCACATCTGCTCAATGGTAGGCCTCTAGCAGACACCTACAACAGATAAAAATGCTCCAAAAAGCAGTCAGAGCACTATGCTAAGTATATAATTTTAAGTTTAAAAAGTAAACAAGCTCTCTATTATCCCAATTGTGCTAGCAAAATGTGGCTCTGGCATAGGCCTGTTTGGCTGAGTGAACCAACCAAACGTCACTGGAAAACTCACTACAGACAGTGAATATAGATAGTTTAAGAGAGGATGAAGAAAGATGTGCTTTCTTTCCGTTTTACAACTACAGTTCCAAAAGAAGAGGAAGGGAAAAGGAAATCAGCTGATGAACTGCTTTTTAGTTATGTGATATTAAAAAAAAAAAAATCTTTTATTCAGTGGTTATCCCCAACTTCTAACAGAGGCCAGTATGCTGCATCACTGCCAAACAGGAACTGAAGGAGGCAGCGGCATAACAGAACTAAATGAAAATGGAGAGACAAAAGATGGTTATATCGAAGTTCTTCCAGGCTGACAGCTTAGGACATTTAGCTGGTTTCCTGTTCAACTCAAAATATAGCTGCAGATGCTGACATTTAAAAATATACTATGCTTGAAGAAACCATGGAAGTTTGCTAGGACTGCAGTAAGTCTGGGAAAACTCTTAGCTCAATAACGTTAGACTTTCCTGTTTGCAAGGCTACTATCAAATCTTCTGATTTGTAAGAGGAACTTCCATCATGAACCTCAAAGTCTGGTATGTTTTGTCAGTAATAAACACTTCAGAAGGCTTATAAACTACAGGTTTTCCTGGACTACAGTACTTCTACTCAGATGAAAACAGCAGATGAGCTCATTCCACCTGTACTCTGAGCTGGATAGATGTGAGGCATCCTCAGTTCAAAGGTCAGAGCACTGTGCTAAAACAACACCTGCTCGCACTAACAAACTCGAGTGAAAGGCTAATGAATGGGCCTCAGCAAGGCTCAGCCCCTCAGCATCTTTGACTCAAATTGTCCTCAAAAGAAAGATAAACTAATTCAAAAAATATTTTTCAGATTGGCACACACTACACAACTTTTTAAATATGTACTTCATCAACTGAAAACAAGTAAGAAATATGGTAAAATTCCAATTTTCATTTAGCTCTAAACTACTTTCAGTTCTTTAAAAATGAATTCTAATAGGAATCCAGACTTTTTACTATGACCTGAAGATATATGGACTTCAGTGATTATTTCTAAGTCATTTTTCTTCTGCTTGGTTGGGAACTCAACTACAAAGGATGCAGAGAATCAACTTATCAGCCAGCTTCCAAGGGATGAAAGATAAAATCAGAGTAGTAGTCCGCCTGCCCTAACAGCCTTTTCTTTTGCTAGAGGACAATTTTCATATATTGCTCAAATAATTTGTCCAACATCTGTTGACACTGTGGGCTTTTTTGTTGTATTTTATCGGTTGTAGGCCCCTCTCAGTGTACACCACTGGATGCACACCAAGTCAGAGGTAGACTGGTCACAACAACATGATCAACATAAATCTTGAGATTTACGTCATGGCGAGTGGCATTCAACTGCTCCAACTTCCAGATCTGACCTACTAAGCCCTAGACTTGTTCTACAGGTGAGGGAAGAAAAAGAGGCACCATCTGGAAGGTCACACATCTCATTATAACACACATGTCAGAAATAGCCAAGAGAAATCATCATTTTAATCTGCTTTAAAGGATGTCCAGGTTATCTAGCTCACATTTAATTTTCAGGCATCTAAATTAGGAATCACACAGCAGTGAAAAAATGAGAGCCCCATTTTAAGATAAGTGGTGGAAACACCTATTATATGATAACTTAGTCCCAATGGACAGCTGACATTTTTTCCATGTTGTTTGCCGTACTTTTTCAACTGACCTGTTTTTCTCCTTAGCTGCAGGGAACTTCTCAGACATGAACTATGTACATCTATAAATTATATTGCTGCCAAGAGAAAATATCCACTAACACAGGCATCAGTATGGGTCCTGCACTAGCAGCTATTTGGGTCATGATTGCATTTTATATTCAGAAGGCATCTGGTACATTAGGATTCTGAACTCAGCCAGGAGTTGTGCTTGTTACTGTCATGTACACAGTTAACGTAGAACGGAACAGGCACATACACAGCATGAGAAGTCTCCCATCTCAGGGATACTGGGGAACATCTCCTCTTATCTCCTTGCTTGATCACAGTGACTGAAACCCAACAAATTATTTTGTTGAATAGTGATTATGGTTCCAATTCAAAAATTTGCATGAAAAGAAATAAAATAAGAAGCAAATGAAGTGACATACCTGTGGGGCATATCCAGGAGGCACATAAATAGTAGGCACTGAACCATTTGGGGACATCATTGGAACCTGAGCAGGACCTAAATGGGTTACAGAAATATTCAGTACAGCACCATTTAAAAATTTGAGAAAGCTGAAAGAACATACTGAACTGCAAAGTCGCCATGAAAAATATACAAGATAACATGGATAAACAAAGGCAATGAGCTGTACAGATAAAATTATAGCAAATGCACACTTTGAAATCTAAAAAACAGTTAAACAAAACCAGAAACGAGCTAAAAAAAAATCTCCAGCCGATATTTCTCCCATCTCTGTCAATAAGCTCACAAAAGAGCTCATGTCAAAACTTAACAGATGACAAGACAAAAGAAGCGCCCCGAGATGAAAAGACAATAGAAGAGACTACAAAACAGAAACAAACTGCTGAAACCAGATAGTATTCAGTTAAGAGTTACAAAGAAAATTACTTACAAATTTGTTGTTTTTCAATGCAGCTTTATCAACTAAAGTAACCTTTGTACCACAGCAGTGGGAGGTGGCAAACGAGACACCAACTTAAGGTCCCAGGGAAAAGCCAGTGCATTAACAACTAGTAAGCCTGTTCCAGCTAATGGGAAAAGTCATGATTCCATGGTGATCCTTGTACCGTGCAAACCATAAAGGAGTTTACAGACACTTAAACAAATATAACACAATGGGAATGTGTTAAGGTGCCATTTGCAGATAAAGTTTTGCCTGGAAAATCAGATACCTTCAAAGAGCACAGGGATGCTGTCACATACTTGGATTTTCAAAAAGCTTTTGACAATGTCTCTTAAAGAAATAATGCTGCCTTTGGTTAAAAAGGGAAAAGGTCTTTCCATGAATAACTGATAGGAGAACAGGAAACAAAGAGAAGCAAATGACCAGCTTTCAAAGTGCTTCGAGTGACCAAAAAGAGTCCCACAGGCAACCAAAGAACCGGTTCAGTGTATTAAACAAAGCTTCCAGAAAAGAAAATGAACAGCAAGGTGATAAATTGTTGCTATGTTCTCAGAGAGCTGTAAAGGATCTCACAGTGCTCAATGATCAGATGATAAAAACCCAGAAGGAGGTGTTGACAAGTGCAAAGCGATGCACCTGGACAAAGCCAGAAGTGTTCATTTACAGTGGTAAGCCACAAATCAGATGTAAATAAACATACAATGCAGCTACTACATGGATTTCTAAGGAAATACCAGCCAAGTGTTGTTTAGTGGCATTCGCAGAAAGAAAGAGAACATTAAAAATCCTTACTAATGGAACAGGGAACAAGCAGGAAACACCATTACACTGTGGTATAAATTCACGTTGTACCTCAAACCCTTGAGCAATGTTTGACTCCACCTTTCAAAAAGAACACACAGGACTAGAAAAGGACAAAAACGTTCTTACAGTAGCTTTCCACCTGTTTATCAGGAAAGATTCGAGACCAGGATTCTTCTACCAGAAGATGGTTAAAAGGGATGGCAGCAGAGAAACGGTAAAAGACTATTAAAAAAATGCCTAAAAATGGAAAGATAGATAATTTATAGTTTCTCATTTGCAAGAACCAGTGATAGCAAACTAATTCACCAGGCAAGTTTTAAATCAGATAAGGGGATTTCTCATAAAATGCACAGCTAAATTGTGAAACTCCTTTCTTTAAGAACACTGTAGAAACGAAAGATTAGGTTCGCACTGGAAGAGGTAATCCATTAAGAGCTGTAAAAAATGTAAGTATTACTTCTGTTTCAAGAACAAGGAAGTTTCTTCTGTGTGCCTGCCCTATCCTTAGGCTGTTCCCTTTAGCATTTGATACTGGCCTCTACCAGAGCAAGCACAGTGGTACAAGTTCAAGAGCGACGTCCTGACATTACTCTGTTTTAAATATACCAGGAACAAACACTGAAGTGTAATAATTAAAGAAATACTGAAACACAATATAATTTGAATAAGTTTTGTGACAAGACATAAGGCTGGGATTCAGACACTGTTGGCTGCATTCTCCAAATTTCCAATTCAGTATATTGAAGCTACCAAAAGTACCAATCCAACTTAGTGCAGTCCTTTCTGTAATACTTCTGAAAGGGCATTCATAGCTCCACTTTAATGTTTTTTAAAACTCTGTTAGGATCTGAAAATGGAAAGTACTAAGTAAATGCAAAGTAGAGCACGTAAGATTAGCATACCTCTTCTGATAAGTATGGACTTGACAGAAAAATAAAGGTACCTCTGTCTGAATGCCAAGAGCAGGGAAAAGGAGTGAAAAGCACTCCTTAGAAAAGTAGCATGCAATCCAACTTGATTACACATATTATAGAAACTTCTTTAGAGTAAGAAACAGAAGTTTGGAAACATGTTACCTAAAAAGTATCAAAGCTTTATTATCAGGCAAACGCTAAGGCACAACAGGGGGAGGGGGTGAAGAGACGTTTTAAGAACGAAGTCTTTAATGACTGACTCACTGAACCGCACAACAACAAAGATTATAACGACTACAGTAAGCTATAAATTGAGAACTGAACATTCTTCCAGTGTTTTTGCTCATTCGAAACTCAGAAATGTTTCAGCAAAAGCTTTTCCTCAGTGTAAAGTTCTAAAGAGAAATGAAAGTGAAGCAAAAAGCAGGAAAAGAGAAACTTCAAATAGTGCATTACCTTATTCCAGGTAATTCAGAAAGGTCAATAATAAAGGAAGCATATTTATTATAAGTTGCCAGTGGAAAAATAATGGTTTAAATTCTTACATAAGAAGGTGGATTTTATACATCTTGTATCTTGCATTGCTTACCTGCAGTTTTTCTATAACAAGTACAAAACACTGACACTTTCATTAAATTTAAATTTCATCCCAATTTAAAACTATGTAAGTTTCAAGTAAACGGAAAATTAAGAACATATTTACTTGAACTTCTTACAGAACACAATGTCCTTGGGGGATGACGAAACTCACATAAGCAAGCAGTTTCTTTGAGAACTGGTGATTATCTGTGTTTGGCTGTTTTGTTTTGTTTTGCTTTAAACATCTAGAGAATATTGTTTAACAACCTTTTTAAGGCTTACTTATTTAGCACTTTAATCTCTCCAACAAACACAGAGCAGTTATCTCCAATCCAGTACAAAGGTTGATCCACAAAGCCATTTTCAGTATACCATAATCTAGCAGTCACAAAAATAAAGACATAAAGGGAATGTACAAACCTGAAAAAGTATTGCAGTGTTAAAACAGAGTTAAATCAGTAGCTTCAAAACTTGCATCCCATCTTTCGCACTTTAAAGTACCAGAATGAATGAAAATAGATTTTGAATATTCAAGAACTCTAATTTACTTCTGATTAGATTTCGAAGTGCCTGTGAAATGAAGTTTCTAGAGGGATATCCAAGAAAATTATAAGCATGGGGCAAAAAGTTGGCAGACTTCACAAGTATTTTTAACGAACATTGTGTTTTACAGCAATATTACTGATTTATTGACAGGAAGCATATTACAACCTGCAAAATTTTATCTGAAGATAAAATACTAATATGCTATAAAAGCATGTATTATTTCTTTGCTAATGTGAAGATCTCAGCTCTCTTTTGGTGAAATACACTGCAAGTAGAATTTTCATGTTTTTAGGTATTGGCTGGACTGCTGCATGACAAAACTAGTGTGTTTTACCATGAGGTGAGAGTTATTATAAAGTACCAGCAAACAACAGCATCAGGAATTTATGTTAAAGAAACATCTAATTTTCTATATTGCACATAAATGGAATTTATTTCATCCAAATCACTGTATAATGAATGTTGATGACTTGACTGTTGGGGAGGGGAAGTCTCAAATCTTTGGTACATTTTCAAGTATACAAGTTCTCTTACACAGTAAGTGGAAAAAAACCATTGTGGGAGTGAAAACAAACACCTGTGTTACCTTAGTACTGAAAAAATGCCTCATCAAACTCACTAAGGGCTGATTTAATGGAACTGAACCCAAGAAACAGATGTTTCACCACACTTTCAGTTTATTATTGTCCTAAAATCCCACCAACGGGAGGAATACCTCCTTCCCTTAGCAATAGCTGGTGAATTTCTCCAATGTGTCTATTTGAGCAGACTATAAAACCCTCATCATGCTCATTACAGCCACCATAAATGTGTAGCAAATTTACCAGCGCTGCATCATCGCTAGGATCGTGACAAGCTGATCTAAACATAGCAACACCTGAAAACCTGAGAATACCGCCACCGCTCGCCTAGCAGATAAACCATTTCTTTATATTTCAACCATGAAGCATCGCTCCATTTTAAGAGGCTCCTAACAGCCCCGGCAAAGGTGCACACACCGGATTCCCAGCGCCGGGGCAGGGAATGCTCTTCCGGGGCACTCCGCGCCCGGCCCTGCACTTGAGCACCGGGGCTCCTGCGGCCTCCCGGCGCAGGGCGTCCTGCTCCCCTCACGGCTCCGGGGCCGCCGCGGCCGCCGGCACCGCCGCCACCCCCTCCGGGAGCGCACCGCCGACGGAGGGGCCTGGCAGCGCTCCGACGTCTGCCCCACAGATTTGTATTTTTTTTCCCCCGCCATTGCAGCTCTCCCCCATCCGCCACTGCCGCACAGCCGCGGAGGCCGCCGGCCCGCAGGTGTCGTGTTTCACCGCGGCGGCCGAACCGGGCGGGCGGGCGGGCGGGAGTTCTTACCGCTCATTTCGGGCCGGGCCGG
>VYZT01049418.1:23603-35869 GCA_013400735.1 Pomatostomus ruficeps
GGCGGCTCCCCTCCCTCAGGTGCGCGGCTGGGCCCGCTCCCCTCCGCTCCGCCCCGCGGCCTCTCCGCGCCCCGCGCCCCGCCCTGCCCGCGCCGCCGCTTCAAGGGGCAGCGTCCCCGCAGAGAGCGACGTCCCTGCCGCCCCGCGCGGCTTCCCGCTCCGCTCCCTACTGTCATCTACCGACTGCCATTGCCTGGTGTGATCCCAGCCATTTGGCTGAAAGCTTTCGCGTTAATTAGCATAACTAAGCGCTACAGAATTACTTAGGCCCAGTCCCTGCAGAGGATTTTCCTTGAGCTGACCTGCTAATCAGTTTACACCTAAGAAAGGGGGTGCACAAACAGATCTGGTTGCAAACAAACACTTCCCGGCCCAGCGTTTGGAGAGCTGCAATGACTTTGATACTAATCTATGTGGATACTGCGGCTCATGAACACTGCTATACTTAGCACTAGTCTAATGTGAATGGTGATGAATCACTGCTATCCCCAGGAGGAAATAGCATTCAGGATTTACTGCAGCACATTAGGTTAACTATGGCTCTATAACCGAACACCCACACTTTGACATCACACAGGCGATGATATGCATCACTGACGCAAGCACTGACAGGATCAAACACAAAGGCCACGGCAGCTGAAACAATAGAGCGCCAGCTGACGTAGCAGCACACCCCTCTAACACTGATGGGCTGCAGTAAATCAATAGTCCCAGATCCCACAAACAGTTGCACCACTCTGTCTTTTACATAAGGGCTAAGATTTCAAAGTTTTATTTTGGGTTCCCAACAGCTACAACTAATTAAAAAAATCCACAACAACAACCACCACCAATTGGTCTACATTTATCTTGTAAGCTGTGCCTGGGAAATACTTCCAAATTAATACTTCAAATAAACCTCAGCGACTTTACACATACTAGGTGCAACACAATAAAAGCAAGTTATAAGAAAAAAGCAAAGTAAGCACTGAACTTACTGTTTGGCCTAAGCTGGAGAAGAAGAACACAAACGAACTGGGATTGCTGCAAGAACACAGGTGATCAGAAGACTTCAGCTAGCAATGCTGTCAATTTAACGTATCCCTTCTGCTCTAAATTCATCCTGACAAAACAATCCCTTCCCTTCCCCCATCCATCTGTCTACTTTTGCCATCAAGGCTGGGGAACAGCAGCTGACAAAGCCGCAACATCAATTGAAATGTATTAATTGACTAGGAAAAAGAAAGGAAATCTATCAGTAGACGGCAGGCTGGCAAACAAAAGGAAAAACTGAAGGTAAAACATTATCATAGTTCCTTTCAAAAGCAGGGGGGCAAAAGCATCAGTTTCATCTACAGAGACTTAGGAATAATGGATAAAAGAGCAGAAATCTATGAAGCCTAACTAGAGTATTTCTAAAGATTACATACTAATGAGATCCTGATCTTTCCCATGAAACCACACATACATATTCACAAGGAAATCCCTTCTCAGGCAAAGTGCAGAGATGACAGGTTCCTATAGCACTTTATCACAAATGCAGCTCTCAGTTTTCTTTTATAATGGCCTGATATACTTTCAAAGGGAAAAGGTGACAATGGCTTCTATGTTCAAATGTTAAATGTACTCTTATTTCACCTGTTTCTAAACAATGACCACAGTGCAATTTTGTGATTAAAAAAAGACTACAAGTCCATGCCTTTGAACTGCACGAACTTCATAACACAAAGTTACACTTGGAAATTTGCAGAAGAAGGACTGTAGTTGTTTGAGATACTTCAATAATATGAGTTTTTATACCTACTTTCTGAGGCAACTGTGTGGCACAGTGACAAATTCTACTTCACTAAAAAAAAGTAACAATGATTCAAAGATGTTAATGTGAAATACAACACACACTTTGTCCTGTGCAGCCTAGACTGTTATATTACTCTGTTTAGTTTGCCAGCTTAGGGCAATGATTTAGTAACTATGTGTAAGAGTTACGTCAAAAATTGTTCACTCCATCACAGAGATCCAATTTAAATATTGGGTGAACCATAAATTGCTGCATTTCAAAGGGAGTCAAATCAGATATACCATAAAGAGAGGCTTTGATAAAAATATTATTCTTAGCAGGAAAAATAATCTGCACTCCTTCTAATCTAACTGCACTGCAAATTTGCCTAGCTTTTTCTTCAAGGAGAGCTTAATTTCCTAGCACTGATGCTGAGCTGTACAGATCTGCAACATTTTCAGACTAAAAATTAATATTTGTGTATGCTTAATCATGTTGCACTTGATTCACAACATTCAGAATAATCTACAATTTAATCATCTAACAGTTGTTACCGTGAGAATTGGTGTTTTTCTAATCAGGTCGGTTTGGGTTTTTTTCCCCATACAGCACTGCAGACCAGGAAGTTAAAAAGTTAAGCACTGCTACTGACAGCTGCCTGTGGTTAAGAGTGAAAAGCACAAGTGAGTCTCAACAGTTGGCAGTTCTTGGTGTGTAGACAGCGTCTTCTACAAGACTCTGTTGATCCAGAGAAGACAGATCTTGGAAGGAACAAGCATTAACTTCAACTTCCTCCCCCTGCCTGCCTGATTGTGCTAAGAACAGTATTCCATAGTATAATTACTTGTAAAAGTCTTTTCATCATCCTGATATTCAACTTAGTACACTGATCAGTTATTTCTTTTATTCACCTGGCTACACTGGCTTGAAACTAGAATGCAGAATTATCTTGCACATTCTGCTTCCTCAGATGGCATTCAAAGAAGCCTCCTTTCCTTTGTGCAAATTTCTTAACATTACCTCTCCCCAAATTATTATGCACATACACACACACCATACATATTTATACATAAAATGACTTGAATGTGACTTATTGAGTATTATTTACACAAATCTAATGTACTGATTAAGAAAATCAATAGCATTCATATAAATGGAGGAACAATTTTATGAGATTCAAAGGTAAGGTATTTTAAAATTATGGACAAGAGAGAAGACTCCATGGATACTGAAAAAAAAAAAACCAACTGTTTGAGCAAACTGGGATTAATACATCATATACAGTGTCAGAAACCCCAGCAGAAAAGGCTGCCAAGAGGAAATCTGGTGCCCAACTCAAATTTTTATTTCTATCCAAGGCAGACATCTCTAAAGATGTACTACTCTAAGTCTCTGGAATCTGCTAATAACAAGTACTTTCATTTGAAAACCTTTGAGTTGTCTGGGTTTCAATATAACTATATAAATTAATACAATCCAGAATCAGATTGTCCATTTA
The DNA here is from genome assembly GCA_013400735.1 of Pomatostomus ruficeps. Taxonomy (NCBI): domain Eukaryota; kingdom Metazoa; phylum Chordata; class Aves; order Passeriformes; family Timaliidae; genus Pomatostomus; species Pomatostomus ruficeps. The sequence goes on from VYZT01049418.1 coordinate 26,858, forward strand.
AAATAAACTACAGTAGAAGAAAAAATATTATGATTATAAACAGCTGAAATCCTTCTAGCACGTAAAATAAATACAAAACACATCTTTCATTAGAAGCACCAGTTGTGGGAAATACCCCACACCTGCTAACTCATTTTTATATCTTAGCTATTTTATATTTTATATATTTATTTTATATTTTATATTCTAGCTATAGCTAGAAGATATAAAAATGAGTTAGCAGGATGTGGGGTATTTCCCACAATCCAAGATTCTACATGATTTAGCAGAAGAGGGAAAAATAGGTAAATCTAGAAAGTCATTGGATCCACCACCGGGGTCTGAAGGTGCAAAAACAGGGCTAAATCTTTTTCTCAATACAAGGTAAAAACTTAATGTCAACTGCTGATTTTTAAAAACCCTCCCACTCAACAGCTCTATCTCACTGAAATTTTACTCTCTTATATGCAATTCTTGTATTACGTGAGTCTGCTGTTCTGATCAGATAAAATGATTATTTGTAACAATACTAAGCAATGGAAAGAGTTTGATCCTACAGGCCTAGCTCTCTTCACACTCACCGCATACAATTATTTTTATGGCTCCATTTGAGGTGTTCACTTGAGTCCACCAACAAACTTTCTTTTAACACTGCAGTTTCACAAACAAATGTTCAGATGTAGGTTTCTTAACCATGAAATAAATTTTGAAGTAACTCTTTATTACACAGTTTTTTTCCAAGTCATGAATGGAGGAAACAATCCCTGAAACTGACAATCCAAAAGATGACATTTGTGATGAGAAATCCTTCTGTCATGACACAAACTCTAGGGAACAAGACCCAGGCAAATTATACAGAATCGCATGACAAAAGAGAGACTTAAGGCCGAAATGAAAACATCCAGTGTCATACACCTGACACTTCGCAGCATGTAAGGCAAACACTTGGCTTCAGCAGCGTGACTCACTGGCTGCCTCGAGAGGACAAGTCTCTGCTTCTGCACATTGACCACAGCTCGCTCCTGTTCAGGAGAGTGCTGTGAACACCAAACTAAGAAATAACCTGGGTCACTTCTGCTGGAGATGGACCACTAGAAACTGTAATGGAACATGCTTAACTCCTTTAATCCAAGAGCTTCTAAGTGGAAAATTCAGAGCCTTTTAAACAGGAAGCAGAACCCAGGACTTCACTTAAATCATAGAGGAATCCCCATTACATCAACAGAAAAAAGCAGCTTGCATTCTCATGTATTTTCCGTCTAGAATCTTTTTTTGAGGTGAAGAAGCCTATCACCAAAAGACAACAAAAGAAAAAGCCAACTCAGAATATCCCAGAGCCTCATGGCTAAGGGATGCTGCAGGAATTGGGGAGCTACAGGTTTAGATTCTTGGTACTTGCGGAGCTCAGATTTTTCTGGTTGTGGGCAAGTGCTTTAAACAATTTCCTGCTGATGATACTGTTTGCATTTCAGGATAAACTTAAAATAACCCAAGTAATCAAGCAGCCTTTCTTCTTGGAGAGACAGAAAGGCAATATTTATATGCTGTCTCTATATTGTCTCTGTCTTTGATGTCTGGCTTCTGACTGTCCCCTGTAGCCTCATGTTTTGTAAAATTAGAGGCATGTAGGGAATTCCATGGTCAAAACAGGAGAAACAATGGATTCAGCACACTTGCTAGGATTAGATCATTATTTAGTGGGTGACCTGGGCTGCATCTGAGACTTCTGCAGCTAAATCTAAGTTACAACTAAGGTGGAATTCAGGCATCTTAAACATGACCCCTTGCAATCAAAATTCTTCCCACACACATGCTTTTCTTTGTCTTTTCACTAATAACAAGACAAGCCTATGAATGCAGCTACAACAGGGGATGTTCTGAAGACACTGGAAATAAAAGTTTGACTGAAAAACTACTGATCTTGAACATTGTTAACATTGCAACTGACATGATAAATACTTACACATTTAGATTAAGATTTCTGGTTCTGCTAAGGACTTAAGGTCCACACATAAGAATTTTCATGTTCAAAAAGCTTTGCAGAAATTTGATCCAAAATTAATTAACCCCAGATCAGGATACACATAAAAAAAGCACTGATATTGTCAGGCAGACTTAGCAACACAGAAAGGTGCCAATGCTTGCTACAAACATCTGCAGCCTCTTCTGCAGTGAAATGTCTCTATTGCACAAATCTCTCAACACTATCAGCCAATTTGCACTGCAAACCTCACATTTTATTGCTGGAAGTGATATGAAAGTGGTTTCCAGGGTCTGCAATCTAACTAATAACTAATAGAAACTTTTAAATCTGTATGTTTTAAACTTGTTTTGGAATTTGAAGTTTAAAATGTGGTCTTTGGTTTTTTATGTGACTAAGACTCCTTGACTCTCTGCAATGAACTGTTTACAGATCACTTCAATGAGGAATTATTTTGTACAAATCTCAAGCAAGTTACCACACAGGGGAAGTATGTAAGCTCAAGTACTAAGAGCATCTATGACAAAGGCTTCTCTTGATAAAAAGCTTTCGGCAATGTTAATAAACATGTATTATCAGAACGAAAGTATCTGGAAAAGCAGTAAGCTGGGACCAGAAACAAGCCAATACCACTATAGTGTTCTCTTCAAATTCAATTTGCTTTGTAACCAAATACGTTTCAGAAAGTAACACACCCACTGCTTTGGCATCCAAAATGAACCTGGAGCCAGAAAGAACTATGTAAGGAATCTACTTACCTCTGTCAAACAAGAGACCAGGGATGAAACAACTAACTTGGCTCAGACATATAATGGTTGTCATTCCAAACCAGAAGAAAGGGAAAAAGAAGCATACGGTGGAGTTCCTTACCATACATTATGTATGGATTCAACATATTCCTCTATGAAGGAGCTGAGACAAGAAAATTGCTTAATAGCTGTAAAGTAAATGTGCCCTTTGTACAGAAACCTTTTTATTGCTTCACTACTGTCTGGATGCAGGAGATGTAAATTTTCTGTTGCTGGACCAAGACGGCCCGAGGCCTGAAAAATACCTCATGAATCAAGTCTATTCACCTGCAACTGCAATTTCATTCCTCTTCCCCATCATCATACATCAACATCCACCATAAATGGATCCTCTGTAGAAGCATGAAGACCAATTCCAAAGCAGTTCTTTTACCGATACATCTCCCCACTGGACTGCTGTTCTAGAGGACCACTCTCCTATGTAGCCAGAATGTTTCTTGTAATTATATAAAAGTATTTCACAGCCATTTGATAGCCAGTTGGGCTCTAGACAAGCTTTGGCATTAATTTTTTTTTTTTAAACCCTGTTGTTTTCTACCAAAACTCATTTTTAGCCAAGCAAATCAAGCTCTTTTACTTTTTTTTTTTTTAATATTTTCTCCTGAATATCCTAACAGTTCTTCTTCACAACACCTGGAATCAGCTTCACTTCATCTTTAGTAAACATGCGTTACCAAATTACAGTTGAAATCTCAGCAGAATCCTGTAAAATGCTACTAAAACATCCCAAGCTATACTAACAAAACTGTCCTGATGCATTTTATGATCACAGTAAGCTTTATCAATACATTATACTGGAGAGAAATATTATCTCGTGAATCAAATAGCTTGCCTGCTTCTTCCTCCTTCTTATCAAATTTCAAGTGAGGAGATCCCCATCTATAATTTATTAATCTTATGCACAACCTTGCATTGTGTATAACTGCATTTCACCCAGTTCAGCGGTACCATTCAAACAACACTTCTTTAGACAACTAATGCATGTTCTGGTCGATCTTTTACCCCTTCTGGAATAGGGATTTCGTGTGCCATTAGAGTTGTCTGGATGATCAGCTTTGCTGAAATACCAAGTATTTCTAGAATGTCTCATTAGCTGAAAGATACCGGAGTGCATTGATTACTGAGTGATTAAGGAGGAATATATTTACATCCTAGGCTAGCTGTGCATCATGCTTTAGCATTCAATCCTTTCCCACTTAATGCACAATTTAGAATGTTTTAAAAAAAGAGGTTATATTGACTCTGCTGAAGTTCTTTGGAAATAATGATCAAAAACATTCTGTGCTATGCTTTCAAGAAGACGGACAACAAGCAGGTATCTGGCCTCAAAGTCCACTACATACCTGAAATTCTTTACACCTCAATCTTCTAGTCCTATCTGCTTCCCACTGGCCTTCATATCAGCCAAAACTACATCCCAAATAGATGTAGCTCTAAATTTCTCTGTGGAATGTTCCCTGGCCCTTTTTCCAGCTCTCTGAAGCTGCATAGAAATGTTTACTGTACTATTTGCCCAGACCCAGCAGCACACTAGCACCATACAAGAAGATGATCCAGCAACATCCATTTACGTGCTTCTGAAAAGAACTCCAAACCCAATACCCTCCTGTTTAACTACTGTCACCAACATGAAACTAGATTCTTTCCCATCAAAAATAATGGATCCGTTTTTCAGTTGAGAGGACAAGGCTCAGTAACTAAAAAAAAAATGACAACACACTGAAATTCTATTAACATAATGCACAACTGAAAAGTTATTGTGGAGAAATCAGTGCTCTGTATGGCATTTGAAAGACCTGACAGAGGATGAAAAGAGAAAGCTGTGTGGACATAATAATCTACTATGTGTTATATTTTTGATGGAAAGTAATGCAAGGAAACTTTCTTGTGTATATAGTTGCAATGAAAAGAAAACATGGGGTATTTCCAAGGTACATTTTCCTCCTGTTCATGCAATTTTCCTTTGCATAAGCATTAGAAGGATGTAGTAAGCATAAAACCATATCTTTTGGAAATATTTTATTGAAAATGTTACATATATATCATGTCAGATTTACAACATGTGTAGAAACGCATTGTTCTAACACACATGGGCCAGAAGTGAAAAAGTGATCAAACCATCAATAATCAATCTCAAAAACCTCATGCTTGACAGTCCTCTTGTATCAATTTGTAGTACAAATCGGAAATGAATGGAAGTTAGACTCACACTAGCCAGTCCTCTGCACCTCTGATCAATATTTGTTGATATGCACTCTTATTTTTCAGCTCTCTTAGCAGGTAATTTTTAAAGTTCATTCATGTTGCAAGAACTTTAACTGGTTCCAGTTGTTTAGACTGCCCTAGTAACTTACTAAGTATTTTCACTCATTAATGCATTGCATAGTCACCAGGTGCTCCCCAAAACTGCACTGCCAGCAGTGTCACACTCTAATGGGAGACAGTCACTCTGCTTTTGACCCCAATTCAGAAAAAAATTCTCTTTCAGAAAAAACACAGTTTAGCTTCTCAAATTCCCAAACTCACCTTGGGCTTTAGGCACCGCAAGGATCTGCCAGCAAGGTAGCTTTATTTGTATGTACTATCATTTGAAAAATAAGAGTAGAAAGTCAGATAAGATTTCAGATTTAACTGAATTTTAAAGCTAGGTAAGAGTCAAAGTATTCTTTTTTCAGTACATCTAACAGAATCTGATCCAAAATCTTTGCCTGATCGCAAAACAAGAAACAAAATACAAAGTATGTGGAAAGCGTAACAGAATAAATGCAAACTTAAATATGTTTCATATAATTTTACAAATCTACCTACTACTTAAGAGCTTTACTGAGTTGTCTCTTGGCTGCATGAACCATAAGAGTTAACTCTGTCCACAGAGTGATGCCTTTCAGAGTACAAACTCTTCCAAATCTAAAGCAGCTGAGGATGCAACACAGTAGCACTTCACTTAAATGCTATCTTTCAAGAGACTACCTTAAAGACAGCTTGTTGGAAAAATAGGAAAGAAGAGAAAGGCTGACAACTCTTTGTAGACACATTTTTCTCCTTCTGTCTGTCATCTTCAACTTTCATTCTGACTCATTCTTCTTTCTTAGAAGAGAAGGCTGCAGCATCATTAACTTGTAGCTCCTGGACCTAACAGTTCTTTGCCTGCCTCTTCCTAGGAATTTGATTGTCTTAGGTTTGGTTGTTCCGTTTACTTTGGGAACAGGCTTGCTAAAGCTGTGTTTTATGAGTAGAGCTTTCCCTAATTTGGGGCTCTGCTTCAGCCCCAACAATCCTGCTGTGGTCTTGGTTCAGGACAGTCCATCCACATTAAATGATCTCTCCGTATTTCATAAGATTTTCCTAGAACTGTTGCCAGACTTCATTAGGAAGAGGTCAGCATGAGGAATACCACTCTCCTTCTCATAGTAATTTACTCACACCTTATTGAAACTACAATTCCATAGTAACTCCTTTTAAGAATTATTAATGAGCAATAATATATACTACTGGTTTGTCATTTGTAGCTCTTACTGCAGCTCTTTCTCCAGTTGCCTTGAAAGGCACATCCATTCTACCTTTGAACTGTAAAGATCATCCACACATTATACACAATATTTATGAAAATGGCCCATATATAGAGCATCAAAGGCAAACGATAAATGAAACTTTTGAGGAATGGGCTACTGGAAAAACAAATCCAGAACAAGCAAAGGTGATAAACCATATCCTCACTGAATAGCTGATTAATCAAAAGGGAAGGAAGAGATCATCAGCTTCTCTAGTAGCTCCGGTACCATTAACCTGAGACCCATCTACAAACTACTGGATGCCATACAGTCGCTTGAAAAAATCTGAGGCTCTTTGGATGGTGTCCTAGAGCACCTGCTCTAGACAACTGAGTTTTCTAGGACAACTGGAAAGCCCCTTGAGTGTGAGGAAAAGCTTCTCTTTAGCATAAAGAAACAAGAACAGCAGTGTGGATAGCTGTATTCACTTTCAGTGAATTTGGCCCTTCCAACTTTGAAACCCCTTACGATTACAGTGTTTCTTAATGGCTTTAAGTGGCTGAACTTACATGCTTGTAACCGGTCTTTAACTCACATTACACAGGAGCTGTTTATATTTGTTCACAGCTAGCCTATATGTAATGACCTTGTTATCTTCTGTCTCTTCTTCCTTTCCCTCATTTGGATAATAAACTGCTTTAGATGTTAAACAGATTGCTGCATGTCTGCAAAAGGAAGAAGGGGAAGTTATATTACCATGATTTTAAATAAAGTTGAAGAGTGACATGATCATGTAAGTCATGCAAGCTGACAAAACCTCAGTCATTTCACAGACAGTCAAAAAAAGACAACTATTAATTTACTATTAATAACACATGCACAGCCACATCTATCAAGCCATGTGCTGCTGATTCATCTATTACTACCATAAAAAAAAAGCAAAACTCAGAACAGAATTAAAAATCCTTGGATTCAAGGTTGAAGTATTGAGTTAGATATTACATTCTTGCAAAAACAGACAACACAGTAGCCTTGCACAGGTGAAAATGAAGGAAAAGGAGACTAACACCTCCTGGGTACTCAACAACTTTTGGCATCAGAGAAGGCACAGAGGCAGAGCAGTGTCAGGCCCTGTAAGCTGCTGGCATGGTTGTGACAGCCTGGGCATGTATGAGGAACTCGCTCTGTTTTGAGGAATTCTGAAAAAACAATGGCCACGAGAGCTGCGTCACAACCATGAAGATTGTTTTCTTTCCCAGTGTGTCTGCAACCCTTCACAACTACCAAGTGCCTGACAGTGGCAGTGGCACAAGATAAGGTAGCCATGACTACTTTTTGAAGTACAAATACGACAAGAGTAAACCAAAATGAATTCAAAGCTGTTTCTTATTAACAGTAATTCTGTGATAGAAGTCTGAATAGTTTGACAGCTACAACTATACATCAAGAATGCAGCAATACAACCTGAATTGTATAGCACAGAACTACAAGGAACTCTCCTGAGGTCTCATCTAACAATGTGCAGCATTTTCCAACAGATGACACACCAGCTTGTATTTTCATACTGAAAATAGTTGTGGAAGAGGATCCAGAAAAAGTCCTTTATGCACAAAGTTCTAGCCTTTCTATCTTCATGAAACCCTGTACAAAGTCCAACTAAAAACATTGTTTGAGTTTCTACAAAATAAGAGCATTATTTGTTTTTAAATCATCAGATAATGAAATTAACGAACTTCTTCCACTCTTCAATCTTAGCAATCTTCATGAATCTTTATTATTTCAGTTAATCAGATTGCATCCAATTAAGATAAAGAAAAAGCTATCAGTTTAAGTTATGAAAAATGCTTGTACATTAAGTGGAAATACTAACTAAAATGCCCACAGCTCTAATTTTTTTAATTTCATCTGCTTACTGCTTGCATTAGACAAACTTTCTACTTACACTAGAAACCAAGAAGAGATCCTACCAATTTTTTTACCTTCTTTTCTCCCCCATAAAGCAAGTAATGTAGAGCTATTTCTTTCCCATCAACAGCACAGACAGAGAAGAAATCAGATTAACTGACTGCAGTGCCATGGGAATATTATAATACTGCCAGACACAAACCTGTCAAGCTTAACGTGCTTCATGCAAGGCTCATCCAACTGACTCCAGACTCAGGCAATAATAGCACCTGAATCTCAGCAGCCTGAGTTAATACTTCACAGCCTTGGGGGCTACACGTGTCTGACTAGAGTAATGGAAACCAAGTTTTAAGGGCATTCTCTAGCTACAACTTAGGGCTGTAACTTCATTCCCAACATGCACCTCCAAGAACCAGTACCATCCTTGTAAAATGTGATGTTAGATGCTCACGGAAACAGATGAGCTCAAAGAGCTGAGGTGCTCGAGGACAAAGACATTCACTGAGGGTACAACTGTGAATCAACACACCTAAATGAGGCACTTTCAGGATGTAGCCTTATTTATTTCAGTTTATAATAGTCAGGCTTTAGCTCCAAAAAGGAGACATCTCATTTAGGTATCTAAAATTATATGTCTGCGTGCAAGTTAGGACTTTAAACTCCCATTATAGCAAGTGGAGACCTAGTTGGTATAGACAGTGGAGCCCGGAGAGCCATTGAGTGCAAACTGATGTCAGCTGAAAAGCACTGAGTGTACTACAGCTAGTGACTAAATCTTCACTAGTTTCAATGGGAGCTTAGATCCAAGGCCACATATAGAAACACATTTAGACACCTAAAATTAGAT
>VYZT01049418.1:35877-56882 GCA_013400735.1 Pomatostomus ruficeps
ACACCTAAAATTAGATGACTTCAGTATGCAGCTGAAGCACTGATATTTCAAACAAATGTCTCCAGAACCTTCCTACCATCAGGCTGAGTTTGCAGTGAAGTGAAAAGAGGAAATAAAGGAGAAGATTAAAGAAGGTACAAGGGAAGATAAACTGAACTGAATATACAGGAAAATCAAACAGGAAAAGGAGAACCTGACTGAACACCTTACAATGAATATAGTACTTTATGAACACACATTTCAGAATGTATGAAATAAGATACAAGAAAAGTTAAAAAATATCTAATAGAAGAATGAGAAAATAACCAAGGCAAAAAGTGTTACAGACATGTTTTGTCCATATAAAGCTATTGACTCTATTTAACACATTTTAAACAGAAATCAATGGCAGAAAACTACACTTCCCCTAAGACACACTACAATCAAAATCATGAGAGATATGAATTAATGCATTCATTTTTTTCTTCAATTTGCTACTGCAGAAGAGGATAAAACAAGTCTCGCTTGCTTTTTAATCAAACTTTTGCCAAATTCAATTTGTTCTGGGAATAGAATGTTTTAGAAGTCTAGTATTTATAACACTAACAAAGTAGGCATAACAGTAACGCAAGCTGCTCTGGCAGAAACGCAGCATGACAAAGTAAGCTTTTCCAATACCAGCTTCTTGTGTCATCCCTGACTACTTCTTTAATGGCTCGATGAGACTGGGACCACAAAGACCTGGTCAGTTATCAGAATTAATGGAGGACAAGGTCAGGCAGTTCCCAGAGAAGGCTGAGGGAATTCTCTTACAAGGTAGATTCTCATGGTCACTCTGAGAGCAAAGAGAGACCAATCTAAAGAACACAATTTGGGACTGCCGTGTTTTATTCTTGTCAGGAGAACAACCTTGTTTTGCACTACTTTGCAATTTTCATTGAGTTGGCACAACAAATTTGAAAGACGGTCGTGACAAGAGTGAAGACTGCCTCTGCCCTACTGCAAAAGGGACTACGGAATCAAGGAGATGTGTCTGAGCCTAGCTTTAATTCAGCATTAGTACCGGAAGAGCTGCAGCAGCAGGGCTTACAGGCAAGTTTTACAGGCCAATATGAACTAGACTTGTGCTGCGTGTCAAAGCAAACACATGAGGTTTCTACATGCACTGCAGTGAGGGCTTAAATCCACCACTATTTCTTTACCTTGCCACAAGAGTATTTGCCATATCTCAATCCAATTTTTATGTTAACCTGCCTGTAAAAGGTAGAAGGGTTAATTCTTCAATAATATTTGCACGGGCATTCATGCAGCCTGTTTATCAATCTAAGCTATAAAAAGAGTAGCTCCTACTTGAAATTATTTTGGAATGAGACTGCTCCAAATCAAGCTGCTACAACCACGCTTTGTGACCACTTTCCCTCATTATCTGGTTGCAATATAAAATGGAATTATGTCTCCTCTGCAGTCATACTCCCACATAGTTGGCCAATACTGATATTTTTAGTTTGAGTGCAGATACCTAGAAATAAAAAAATCTTTCATTTAAAAAAAAAAAAATTGTGTATATTGAAGGTCATTTCCAAACAGAGGTGCTTTAGAGTTAAGCTACTCCTACATACTCAGCTCTGACCCTCTACACGGACATGCTTAATCAAGAGTTAATTAGCTGCATAACATTGTAGCTTGCTCTGACCCCATACTTTAAGTTGATTTGTCTTAGCTTCCTTCAATGCCTTTTATGAAGGTTCTCTAAATACTTCCAGTGGAGATTCTAAAATTAATGTGTAGAAAAGGATATTAATCTAAGTATTCCTATCCAGTTTCAGCCTTACATAATATGTCTAGTCTACACAGAAGGAATGAAGATGACAACTGAAATTATTTACCATTTAGAGTGGGGTTGTTTTGAGGGGTTTTTTGGATTTTTTTTTTAATGAACTGATATATAAAACCTTGCATCTGTGTTTTCAGAAGGCTACTGTGGAGAAAAGCTGCAAAGCATCATTGAAGATGAAAAGGAAAGCAAATAAACTTACATGTCATCATGCAGCATTTCAGTACTTAGAAATGAGAAACTGGTAAATGGAAACAAGGATGAAGAATTAGTTTCTTCTCAGGCTACAGAAAGAAAAAGATCACCCAGAGCAGCTTCTCCGTGTGTCTTCAGTAAGCTGTTCTTAATGGAAGCAGGAGAACCAAAGCACTAGACCTTTGTAATATGCATCTGGGTTTACTTGTAAGAAGCCCATTACTCAGGCTATTAAGCTACCTAGAAGACTAGATATGCTCTGGAAGAGAACTCTTTTTAATAGTGTTTTATTGCTTTTGCTAGTTTGTTCCATTACTAGAGAGCTGTGTATTTAAATAAATATTCTTTTGTTCCTAAACTTCGCCCAGTGCTAATGTGGATACCGAGTAATTTAACAAACAAGATAAGGTATTTCTAGAGGTGATGTCATTTAAGTCTATAAATGGGATCACTACTGCAGTGCCAGGTATCGTTGTACGTTCTAAAATCACCACAGAATGACAGCACACACTTCCTCCACTTAACACAGTGGTTTACGATTTGATAATAAGCTATGGTGGTCTTGTGAGGGAAGCATCTCCCAATGACCATTAGCAACTGACAAAGTCCCTTCTCAGGGGTCCCTGGCAACTTGTACAGAATTTATGATAGGTCTTAAACCACTTCCAATATTAATAAATGGCTTTCAAATAAAACTCAACATCAAAGCACAAGATGATATTTGAACAAGATAAATCCGGGGGTTTTTTGGTTCAAATGCACTTAAATAGCAGCTACTTTCAGATTTTAAGATGCTCAGTTTGGTTGCTCTAACAGTATCTGTAAACAATCAAAACCATGCAAAGCCTGACAACAGAAAGGAGTAGAAAATAGATTAAAAGTTGCTCTGCAGAAAACTTGGGGATACTGGTGGATGAAAACCTAGACACAAGCCAACAATGTGTACTTGCAGCTCACTTGTATCTTGGGCTGCATCGAAAGCAGCATGTCCAGCAGGGTGAGGGAGGTGATTCTGCCTCNTTTATAAAATAGATGGAGAAAGACTTTTTACCAGGGTCTATTGTTACAGGCCAAGAGGCAACATTTTAAACTGAAAGAGTAGGTTTAGATTGGATATAAGAAAGAAATTTTCCTGAGGGTGGTGAGGCACTGTCACAGGTTGCTCAGAAAAGTCATGGATGCCCCATCCCTGGCAGTGTTCCAGGCCAGGTTGGATGGGGCTCTGAGCAACCTGGTCTAGTAGAAGGTTCATGGCAGAGGGGTTGGAACTAGATGACCTTTGAAGGTCCCTTCCAACCCCAAACTATTTGTGATTCTGTAACAGTTTTATTCACAAAATAATTTGGGTAATGGGCAGGTTTGGTTTTGCAAAGCTCAAGCTATCTTAGAATGAGCTAAAGTTTGTGTTTCACTACTGTAGTCTCAGAATTCATGTATCTTCTTGTCCCCTTGACTTCCTTGAAAACACTTTTCAGAAGTACTTAATTTCTTATTTCACAGAGAAAAAAAATCAGGTTAAGCTTGCTTAACTTTTATCCCAGAGCCTAACCTTAATACTGATACTTCATTTAATTTCAAAGCGTGAAGCATTTATGACTCATTCTAATTTACATAAGTCTTCTTATTCTATTATGAAAATGGCAATTTTGCTTTGCAGAGACATATAGAACATGGTCTCTCTTATTGTGTCAAGTAACATTTAATAGCCTTTAGCTGTAACTTGGGACCGTTACAAAATGTCCTCAAGATGAGTCATCTTCATTCATTTATTCTGCAATAGGAAGAATTCATGAATGAGTGATCTGCAGTAATTCACTTCTACAAAGAGAGCCCATTCATACATTTCAAACCTGGTTTTCTGAATCACTGTAATGTAGCTGATTATTTCATTTTAACAGAAGAAAATTTTGGCTTAAGGAAAGTTTCCACAAAAGTTTGTGTATTTCTAGTATATGAGAAAATTTTCAGAGATTTAAAAGAGTTCTTTTGAAAATAAACATTTTGGTCTAACACATGGACACACAGATAGATATGTGCCTATCTATCTAGCAAGAAAAGCATTGTTTTTGTAAAGTTAGAGACTGACAAATGGTTTAAATTGAACCCGAGTCAAGGGGGAGCACGAGCTGTCACTGTAAGACAGATCACTAGGCAGGCAAAGAAAATACTTCATAAAATCAAAAAAATATGGCCACTGGCACACAGAAGTGTTCATTCAAAGCTGTATTTAAGTCAAAATACATAAAACAGAAAACCAGCTATGATCCAGGAGTGCTAACTACAGAAATATAAAGTAACTATGCTTCTTATGCCACAGAAATAAAGAATAGAATAATGAATTTTACTTCATTAAAAGGTCACCAAAATAAAGGAATGGAATTCACCAAGGATAAAGGGTCCCTTAACCAACACTGCTCTTTTGCCAACCTTAGGAGATTTCAAACCAGGAATTATTCTTAGGAGTCTTTTCACTCAGTATTAACTGCCGTGGAAGAGGCCCACATTACGAAGCCACTTCTCACTTAACGTAGTTCCAAACCAGTCAAAGCTTTACAGATCAGCTGTGGGAGGAAACACATGGAAAGTCAGTACAAAGACCTGTGTGTAAATGCAGCATTTTCTTCAGAAGTGTAGTTCACAGAAAATGCACTGCGTGCTTCACCATTACTCAGTGCTTTAAGTTTTTGTTTCTTCATTGACTCAAGGACAGCTCTAAACAGTCCCTTTATTCACACCTCTCCTTTCTCTTGGAGAGACACTAACTCTCATCATTTTCAGGCTGAGGAATTTTACCCTACGCTCAGTGTTGCCAAAGTAAGGACAGTTCTCTTTAAAAATAGAATAGATGACAAGAGCAGCACAAAGATTGACAGAGGATCTCAATGTTTCCAACAGGCAAATATTTGATGCAAGAAAACACAATTAACATTATGGTTAGATTTATTAACAATCCACATCGATTTCAGCAGACAGCACAATCTCAAGGTGAATTGACCAGCAATAAAGCACAAGAGAGATTTAGAATTATCCAAGGAAGCATGACCTACCAAATCATTCAAACTAACGCGTCTGCCTATCTGCACTGCTATCTGGGATCCATAAGCAGCTCGCTACTTCTCAACTTCCACTTTCATTTTAGTACTATTTTTACATCATTTCAATTTTTTATATTGTACATCACTGAAAAAAATGCATATGTGTTCTCTGTAGAGACTTTTAAGTCAGAAAAGAGTATAAAAATGGGTAAATATTTACAGGAAAAACTAAGATTAAAAAAAATTATTAAGAAACATTATAATGACTGAATTAACTTCCCACCGATTGCATTTCTACTAAATTTCAGCCATCTTGTCCTCCTTCATGACTTTCTAAAAATAAACACCTCCGTACATTTATTCAAACCATTCTCATTATATATTTCCGCATCTTTAACTATGATTTCACCTAACAACTGAGTGCATACAGTGAAAAAACGCCAAGGAACTGATGTGAGCTTTCTTTCTTTCTTACTTTCAAGACAATGCAATAGACTCCTGCAGCTGTAACCCATTTTGCAGACTGGTAATCCATTTTGTAGACAAGTCAAGGGCAAACTATGTTTGAGAAGTTGTGGCAGGACAAAAAGGACCAATACCAAATTACTCTCTATAGTTTACAACATCTAAAATTGTTTATTTTATACAAATCCCTACACAGAAAACCAAGCAGTAGACACTCCTCAGGAGCTGCAATACATATAATGGAAAAGGAACAGCATCAATTACTAAGGGAATTTCTTCTTTAAGGCAGACAGACCCGTCAACCCAAAAGGTAGGAAGATCCACTGGCACAGCACACAAAAACACAGAAATGTCTCAGAAGTGGCAAGAATAGACCAGAAAAGCAACATTCAAAAGATCATGTGTAACTCTGGTTCTGTACTAAGATTAGTGAACATGAAATAGCATAGGATATGAAAAAACCTTTATGCTCCTATTTTACTATCAACTATAATCCACAACTTCATCTCCATGAAGGGGGATGGACAAGGATAAGCTGGATAGAACAGTGAGCTGCAACACTGATCCATTTGTGGCTCAAACGATGCTGGAATACCATGCAATCAGCACAAAATTTTGAAATATGGTGCTAACAGACATGTAAACTTTAGGAACTGTCGATATAAACTTCATTACCACCTAAGGACTCCTTTGACTCAGTTGTTCTGTAGCCAAAGGACCTGCCTATGACACTGGAAACCAGAACTTTCAGCTCTTCTCAGACTGGAGAGAAGAGGGAAAGGAGCTGGAAAATACTTGCTTCAGATTCCCAGAACAGTATCTGTTGGAGCTGGGGCGACATCCAGAAAAAAGCACAGAAGAAGGTAGGATTCATTGGCCCAGACAATGACAAGCAAAAATGTGACCCCACAGCTGAATCTGTGGATACTCTCTCACAACACAGTAAAATGGTATTCTAAGCAGCAGCAGCAGCAGCAATAGCTGATTGCTCTTTTTTTGCAGTATCTTCCAGATAAGCTTAACTGGTAGCTATGGTCATTTGGAATAGAAAACAACACCCAAACTGACCACTGCATAAGGGGATGCTATGCTGAGATGAAGCATTTGGCTTTTGAAGCTGCACTTGCTAAAACTCAGAGATAATGCAATTTGACCCCTAGAGACAGTGAGAAACTAGGCGGGAAACAGGGAAACAATGTCCACATGACAGCAAAAAATAAGAAAAACTAAACTCAAGCCATATTAACAGCTGTAGCTTTTAATTTGAGGTCTGTGAAATAAATGAGGTTAGTCAAAAGTAGCTACAACAGCCTTTCCATGTTTGCTTTGCAATCTGAAAATGGTCCCCCACTTCTCCTCCCGAAGAAATGTAATTTCATCTAATCTAATATAATATAATAAAAAGTACTTGATTTACAGTAGTGAAATCTAAATCCAATGATCCTTAGCACATAATCTTTTAGGTCTTTAAACAGCTCTTGTATTTAAAATAAGTTCTGTCATTCTTTTACTTTCACCACAAATTGCCTTTTATTAATCCTGATTCAGATTCAGAAAATATTAAAATAAATTTATGAACTTTACCTGTAATGCACTGAAACTGTCCATCTTCTCTTCTTATTGTAAATGCTTCCCCTGGATTAACTTGCACAAGAATAACCTTAAAAATAAAAGAGTGTTTACAATCATTACATAGGAATATGTTACAGAGTCTGGAATATGCAAAAAAAAGTTTTACTGGGAAAAAAACTATTTTTTTCTGGTTAGTAAATACATTATTTTTCACTTCACACTTCTTGCTGTCTCCATCCCACAGAGAAAGAGATAAGAGCAAGAACAAGCACAGATATTTTTAAACAAACATTTTTCAAAGAATGAAGGAGAGAATAACAACTAAGTAAAACAGGACCTGTACAAATTTTATTTTCTCAACTGCTAGGTATAATTAAAAAGATATTTGTACAGCTTAAATTCTTTCAACAAATTGCATTAACTTCAACATTAATCAAACCATTACATAAACTTTCAGAAGGAAGACTAGAATTCCCAGCGTTTGACATCAACCACTTGACAAACAGTTTTCAGCATAAGGGAAATACTATGTCATGTCCCTCTCTTTACATGACCCAAGCATATTTGTACATTCATTAATGATAAAACATTATTAGACGTCATGACAAAGTAAGTGCACCAGATGCCCAGCACGAAACAATATGTATAATTTTATTTGTGGAAAGCCGGTTATCCTAATTTTGTAAACCCAAGCAATGCAAAAATGATAGCAAAGCACACATCAGCCAAACAAACAGAGAAAGTCTGTACCAAAGCACAAGCCTGTTACCTTTTTAGATTTCTGTATTCTTATTTGAAACCTGCCCTGCTGTGAGAAAAAAAAAGTTTGTAAACATGAAAAACCTAGCTAAAATTATGAACAAAGGAGAAAAAATCCAAAAAAGCAGAAGAGCAGTTGCATTTCATGATTTCCTTTCCGGACACATCTTTCTTCAGTCTTGCTTGCACATGTCTAAATAGAGCCTATGTGCTCCTCCCTCTACAAATCAGAGGGAAAGAAATCTTTATAAACACAACTCTTGAGCATTATGGCCAAAAATTCACTTTGCTAAATTGCTGAAAGAAAATAAAATCTTTCATGTTTACAAAAACACAACCAACCAACCGAAACCCCCAGAACAGGACTTTAGTGTTACTCATTGTAGGAATACCAGAGAGAAAGGAAAGGATAAGGAAGTGGCAGAAATCATATGAATTCCTCTCTTTCTGGTGGAGCAATTTCACAAATTAATGAAAAGATGGCAAGTTCTACACCAACGTATCGATATGATAGACATTCACATTTTCAAGCTTGGGCTGTGCGATTCAACACTGATTTAGCGCAGCTTTGAGCAAGCACTTAAAAAATACTGTCTGTTTCATGTAGTTTTTCTAGAGGCTTCAAGCAGTTTGAGAAAAAACAATGTACTGCACCACTATTTACATTTCATCAAGCTAATAAATTTTCCAGATCTTCTGAAGTGTGGTTCAATGCAAAATTCACAAAGAGTTAGCATTCATAATATAAATGAAACAAGATGATTTTAGTAGTGAACTTCAAAGAAGACTTAAAGGTCTTCAGAAAATATTGTATTGCCAGAGTTTAGTTTGAAGGTAGCTTTTTAACAAGTGGTGATCATCACCTTCAAAATGTGACGAAGGAGAGAAATACACATAGATGAGTTCTTACAATTTCTTTTTCAGATTCCCCAGGCAGGCATAACTTTTTGAAGACATATTTCATTGATGTACTCTTCCCCCTGCCACAATTGAAAGTTTTAGCTTGAAATTCGGACTAGAAAAAAAGTACCTAAAAGCTTCATGGTACATGAGAATGTCTCTCCATCTGTTATGTGTGGGCTGGATAACTACATTTGCCCATCTCTTTTGGCTGATTTAGATGCCCAAACTCCTGGGAGGAGCCATTCTGGCTGCAGCTGACATGTCAATCTCTACCATTTTCAGCTCAATATTCTTGGTCTCCATCACATGAACTGTGAGAAGCAGAAAAGCTTTAGGGTGATGGCTGGCTCTTGATTCCTGCTTTTAAAGTAACAGGGAATGTGTGTTGACTGGTATTCCCAGATGTTCCTATTTACTCTGTGTGAGTGCCTGACGTTGGTAATCTGGCAATAATGTTGTCTTGGGAACCTGTTGCCTTTCCTCCCCCAGACCCCTTGCTGCAGGCCATCCAAACCTGAGGCTCCAGCTGGCAGAGCGAATTTGAGCACGGCAATACACGCACTGGCCCAACTGCAGCAAGCGGGCCTTGTGCCTCCTGGCTTTGCGTTACAGCAGCTCCTCCTGTGTGAGCACCTTTGTTGCTCACTTCACACCTGCTCTGAGAAGGAAAAGGCTCAGCACAGCAGCCGTGGAGCAACACAGTGAGACAGGCACTGTTCAGCAGCAGCAACAGGTCAACTGATGGAGTCCAGCACCATTCTCACTCTCAGGATGCCATTAAATTTTCACATCTTGATGACATCTGACTGCCAATCCAAAGGGTGGGGAGACTCACCAACTTAATGAAGTTTAATTAGATCTCAGCTCCCAGGAACAGGACAATTAGCCTACTTCATGCCTGACTGTATTGCACTGACTCCCACTTTCAGCCTTGCTTTTATGTGATGCATTCACATTTGTATTTTACAACTATTACAACAAGGTAGGCTGTATATGTTGCCAAGTGTGCCAAAAGAGCTTCCGAATCAGGGCTGAAGAAATTTCAGAAGTTTCAAGAACTGCTGGCTTCAGCAGTCTTTGTGCTGGGGCAGTGTATGACCAACAGTGGCTTCTGGACCAACCTTATGACAGTTGAACCCCTTGGAGTGATTACAGATTTGAGAAGGACATTTCTGACGCTTTACACTTCAATAGATATGATATGAAATAAGAAAAATTAAAGCTATGCACAGAGAGAGATTGGTACCTTTCTGGTCAGGAGGGATCAAAAGTACAAAAGACCAACAGTCACAAGAAAATTCTCCCTTATCTAATGAAAGTCTGCAGCACATAATCAAGGATGCAAGAAAATTTCTCTAAAGTAAAATGTAACGTGGATTTTATACAGCATCATGTTTTAGGTAAAAAAAGAGAGAAAAATAAATTTATGTGTTGCTTATAGTATTTATAGCTCTTTCATCTCATTCAAGGCGGCTTTATGCAGGCTTGCACAGCCCATCAGCCGACCTGTTACTTCGTGAACCCTGACATCAGTACTTCTGAAAACAAGGGCCTGAATCTTTCACACTGAATATTCTACATCTTGACCTCCTTCCTCTTCTGGGCAAAACATTCAAATTGGCTTGAACTAAGAGAAAAGCTCTGAAAAAATCTGATGGTTTAGCCTCTCTTCCTGTGCCTCAACCTTTTTGTGACAAATTCTGTTGCTTTACTCACAGCATCTGAAGTTCTGCTACCTAAAGGCTGACATGCATTCTATCCAGACTTCCTTTGCCTGCTCCTGTAAGAAAACTGCGATACTCAGAAAAAACCTCATTTATGATGTGTCAGTCTCAGTGGGAGGCATCTTTAGCATGGGCATTTCTCAAGTGCTATTTCTCTTACTAAATCAGTGAAACACTAATTGAGGACTTCACAATCTTAACAACATAATGTGAACTTAGGATACTGAAGCCTTGATACAAGTTCTAGAATCATACAAGCACGCTAGAAGCACAACCAACTATAATGGAACCTAATAGAATTTAAAAGTGTAATTTCTGAATGCTAACAGAATTTTGACTCAACATTTTTTTATCTCAAAACATGTTAAGGCATTGCCATTAAGAAATAGGAGTATTAGGTCAACAAGTTCTATGTCATTTCCACTGTGATTGTAAATTGTTTCCTTTAAATAGTTGTTTAATCATGATCCACATGACTTCAATACAGTTCCTGATGAAAAAGAATACAAAATCTCTTTACGGAGATTAGCATAGAAGTTGCCAATACAAGAGTGCAGATATGCAGATACACATGTTAAAAGTAGTTCTTGCATAAATAAAACAAAGTAGCCACTGAGTGGCTAAAGTTTGAAATACCTGAAACATCAGTTGTCAAAGACTGTCAATTTTAAAAGTGAAATTTCATATTTTCAATGGTACTTAATTTATTCTATATAGGCTATTTTAGAAGATAAATCCAAACCAAATGAGCAACATACTAAGCTTTGTAGTAGTTTAATTTAATTGCCCAGATTGACAAAGACCTTCTAACAAAAAGCCTTTTAACAAAACTAATAATGCCATATATTAGAAAGCTCAGTACGTATTTCCTGAAACTGCTGTTTGAACTCAGGCAGTAGCTGAAGCCAAGTAAGAATATAGGAAATGTCCCGATGGTCTGGGTCAGCAGTCCATCTAGCCAAGCACTTTGACTCTAATATGTCAGTTGAGATACAGTTTAAAGAGAGTATGTGAGCCAGGCCACTTTCTGCAGTCCACCCCTCTTATTGTCCATAGGTTTGCCTCAACTCTTCGAGTTCACTTACAATTTGAATTGCCTCCACAACCTCCTATGGCAGTAAGTTTCTGAAATTTACTTTTTTAGACATTTTAAAACCATCTTCTACTAATTACATGTTCCCTAGCTTCTCTGCTATAGAATTTGTTGAAAAATATTTCTGAATAAATTTCATCCACCTCCTTCAATATTTTTTAAGTCCTGGCAATTCCCATCTCCTTGCACCCAGTCTGTAAACTGAGGAGTCTTAATACTTCTTATCTCTCATGGGAGAACTGCTACATCGCCCTGACTGCATCAGTGATACCTAAAGCTGCATCTCTATTAGCAAAGGAAGCAGTACTCAGGAACATTCCCAGGCGCTGGAACAGTCACCTGCAACAATAAATACGCTACAGTAGTCCTGAGCATAACATAGGCCCATACATAACTGAAAACTGTTCCTGAGATCACTCTTACCAGGCAGTTTGCAAGAAAAGATTTACTAAAACTGACTTGTTTCACGACACTTAGCCTCAGTTTCCAAGAACATTTGGAGAACATTTAAATTATTAATATATAAACAATTACTGATGGCATCCTGAAGAAGCACTACAATATTTTGCCTTTTTGAAGGACTAAATAAGAGACACGCTCTTGAGTGGTTTTGAAAATCTAGTCTTCACCTTAAATCACAATTTGGGCTGGTCAGATGTGGCAAATACATTTTTAGAATACAAGTCTTATATAAAGCTATTCTATAATATTTCTCTTCCTAAAGAATTCCAAATTAAATATAATTTTATTGCAACTCAAATAGTATAATCTCATTCTACAGATATATGCAACACTGACTTGGACACACTACCATTAACAGATACAATTATTTTTAGACTATTTTATCTTAAGATCTCATATAGAATTTATTACTACATCAGTGTGAGCAAGATGGAAAGTGTTTAGATCTTGCAGCTAAAGAACCAACAGAAGTACAAATGTTCAAAGAGGAGAATGCTCAATGTTACTTATTTTTATTCAGTAAAACTCTTCACTAACTGCAAGAGAAAACAGAGGATGTTTCTGCAGACTGAACCAGGAAAGGAGTTCAATGTTTTTTTCAAGTCTTCAGCTTATTTCTAACATGGAAGAAATGAAATTGATAAAAATGTCTGGAATCATAAAAAACCCATGTAAGACTAAGAATGCAAGCAACAAAAGGTGGAAGGGAGAGCTGTGCAAGGCAGAGCTGCAGCCACGGTCACTCAGCAGGCTGCTCCAAAGAAAGGAAAAACTTAAGGCCAAATGTTGACCCTTATCTCCATAAAGGTCTAGAAGAAATTTTTATCAGCAAGAAGCAGAGGCTGCAGAAGCCAAAATGAGATCCTTAGAGGTTTTTCACTCTGCCAATATGGTGTCTTTCAAAAGAAAAACAGCAACAATACAAAATACAGCTGATTTGTATCTTACTAAATCTTTGTTCCTAGGTATACAGAATACTTTCATAAGCAACCTAAGATTTTGCTCGTGCCAGATGTATACACAGTTAACCTATTTGTTCATTGGAGCACAGTGAGGGCAGAATGGAACTTAAAATACAGAGTTAGCTAATCTTGTTTTGGATATGTTTGTTTGCACACTAACTAAGGCCAAAAAACTCATTAACTCCACTGAAATAACAATTAAAACCAACTCTTCATTCTGTAAGATATGCACTTCTACAAGCTTCTCTACTTGAACTTCCATCCTCCTAACAGAAGTAGTGATGTACCAGGAGATTGACAGGTTCCAAAATAATTTCAGCTACCCAACAGAAAAGAAAGGCAGTATTAGACTTGTGGCACCATCATGGATGTGTATTTACATGGCAACATGAAGGAAAAAGCTTCCCTGGCACTTTCAGTGGAAAAAAAAAAGGTGACAAACTATAAATAGCCTTGCACAATTATATACTGGTCTCCATCAGGTGGTTAGTAAGAAAGATGGAAACATAAACCTATGGACATTATTGTAAAATACTAATATCAGAATTGGATTCATCCTGAAAAGGACTCTAGATGAGGTGAAAGACTTGCAGAGCAGGAAAACAAAAACAGATTAGGGCTAATCCTTAAGCATTAACATCTTCACCATTTTAAGGCAACATCCTCCCATAGCAGAAACTGTAAATGCAATTAGAAGTCCAAACTATTTCTGTCCCCATAGAGAGGGGAAAAAAAACCTGGTAAGTAAATAATGAAATTAATCAAAGAGCTCTAAAAGCTAACTTCAAAAGATCTCATAGCAAATTTGACACATTTCTCTTTTGCTCACCATTATATATGTGCAAAAGCAGGTCTCAAAATTTAAAAGGCTATAGAGCAAAGCTTCCTCCCCAAATAAACAGTCTGTTCCTATACAACAAGACAGCCACTCAAAAACTAGTATCTCAAAATTATTTTGCCGTTTCTGTTAATTACATATATGCAGGGGACCTGTAAGACAAAAGAGATTTTATTTGATAAAAACTACATATTCAAAATATTAATAATACTTTTAATTTATTGTTTAGGTTCTAAAAGTTTAAAAGTAAAAAAAAAACCAACACCAAAACCCGCAAAAAATCCACAACAAAACAATCAAACACCCAAACAACAAATTATTGTGTTTAGAAGTATACTAGATCCTCTTTCATACAGACACAAAACAAAACAAATCCAGAATTAAGATATTTGTTAACCTTCTCCTTCACACTGCTCTATGAAGTTATGAGGATCTTCCTAATTTGGGGAATTTTTTGCAGCTCAGAGTAGAATAAGGTTTATGGAAGAGAGTTTAACTTACCCTTACCACACCGTGATGATCTTAAGTATTACACATTTTAGAGCCACTGTTCAAATAATACCTGCGTTTCTAAAAGGACAGGACTGATTGAAACAGTTTCTGATTCTTCTAAGCCAGCATAAACACCAAGAGAAGTTAGATGCAATAAAACTTTGTTTATAAGTCTGGTATTCACAGCCACATTTTCAAATATTTTCTAGCACGTAACAAACTGTGTTGCCCAAATAAGCACTTTTATACCTAAAAGCTTCTCTGTAGAAGAACTTATCTACAGAATATATAACATCCTTTAAAAAATTTAGATTTCCTAATACCTATAAGGTTTATTCCAAATCAGCTAAATGTTAGCTGAAAGACTGAAACTATAGTTTTAGAGTTACTGGGATACGGGAGAAAGATTTTTGTATTTGCAATAAAGAAAAATAAATCATCAAGCTTGTTCTGTCTCCAGAGTATCTTGGCTCTCAAACCCATCCTTCAGTACCAAGGACTATCAGCCTCCTGAAGGGAAAAAGAAAAAGGTTAAGTTTTTTAATCCTGACTGAGGCTAAAGAAACCAAAATACATTAAACATTTGTGCCATGTGTGAAGCTGTGGGATAAGCCCATGAGAACTGGCACTCTGTTCTCTCCATAGGCTAGCACTGTCTACAGCTACAAAGGCAAGAAAATCCAAGGAACCAGACTGAATTTCAGTGTAAAGGGGCACTTTTAATCCTCCTCTCTCCGCAGCTACCTACCAGTCACTCTGAAAGGGAAAGGAACTGAATGGGTTAACCTTCTATCTTCCTCTAAAAGACGTTAGTTACGCTTTGTGAATTTACATATTTTTCCAGAATGAGTGAAATCCAGGACAAATTTTCGGAACAAGTTAAAAGCCTCTGAATATATTTAACTAGAATCCTAATAGATCTACCACTAGATATGTAATAACAAACAAAGAAAGTAATCCTTTAGCAACAAAGCTGACTCCTAGACTGGCATATATATTAAAATACCAAAAAATGTGGAGAAGTAAGATGTGAAGGAGAAATGTGGAGGGGGGAGGGAAGCTAGAGCATGGTACACTAATTTTAGTCATTGCTAATATTAATATATAACATATATATAATATGAAGAATATGAAGAAATAAGAGTATGTTACATTACAACTGTGGTTAAAGCACACTTAAATGTAACTATATAGTAAGAGACTGTTCCTGTACAACAAGATTGCAAGTTGGAGCAAAACAATATTACTAAAAAGCAGAGTTCTGTTTTTCCCGCATTCTTGAATGGTTTTAGGGGATGTGTGTGTTTTTTGGGGTTATGGAGAGTTTTAGGTTTTTTCCTACAAACAAACTTCCTAAAAAGCAAGAGGGTAAAGTGTTCCAAAATGTTTGCTTGGACCTTTAAAACCAAAATTTAAAGATAATTGAATCACAAACCATTTCTATACTAGCAGAAACACACTATTTTCTGAGATGTTTAACTAAGAAAGAGAAGAGAGTTTCAGGCTTGGGGTTTTTTTGCTTTTGTTTACTATTAATCTTAAAACATATATATTTAGCATTATATGGTTATAGGTGCTGAGTCAGTAGCAAAAGATTGTCAGCAATCACAAGTAATGGAAAGACTTCACCAAAATCATATTTCTAAATACACTTCTAATACACATCAACATGAAAAAAAAAAAAAAAGACAGCAGTGGTTTGCCTAAAAATACTGCAACTGAAATTACCTCAGCAGTACTCATGAGAAGGTTTTTACCCAAAAGGAAAAAGGTAGATTAATTTCTTAATATTTTTGAAATTTAGGAAAACATTGTAGCTAATACTGTTGGTCATTCTGGCTTAAAAAAATTTTAAAACACCGAACCTGTTAAGAGGGTGGTACAGCCAAGCTCTTTGTAAGATGTACACTGTATCTTTATCAGTCTGTCTGCAACAAGATTATAAAAGGGTGTATTTCCAGAAAAGGGTGAATATAATACAACACAACTTCCAGGCAGAGCCACATTTATGCTCTGTCATTAGGGCACGTATTCAGAACAATTACATTTTTCTCCACTAACAGCTTCAATCAAGATGTTAATTAGTGACATGCTTTATCTCATAACCCATTTCAAAAGCCTTAGCACTTTGACTTACTGTTGCTCGCATCCTTTTATTTCTCTCATTCAACTGGTGCTACCACAGTGACAAAGGATGAAGGAAGATTCAACAGTCACCACTCCGGCTGCTCCAATCTGTTCCATTCACTTAATACTGAGGTAATCTTCGGTGATGTGTCCAACACTGCCCCCCCTCCTGCTAACAGGGCACCTCAACCTGAACGCCACGCAGGAGGATCTCCCTTTACCTTCCTCTATAGCCGTGCATCCACGAAGCATGTGGAGGCAGGATGGGAAAGGTAGATCAATTAACAATATAGTCAGCAATACCTACCTCAAGCCTTCCTTCCTATCAAATTAGCCAACGTACAGTGAGCTTCCTGCTGTACATGAATGTATCATGTCACCATAGCAACTAAATCAACAAATAGCTGCTGCAGCATCTGCTTCTGGATCATCTAACGTCAGTCAACAGAAGGTTCGGGTTTAAGAGAACAAAGCTTCCAAATACATGCCGTTTTATAACTGCATTTTTAATTTAGCCTCCTGATTCCCAGATAGGATATACTAACTCAGAATGAACCAACTTCTGACTTTATAACCTGTGATACAGTTTATGACTTCATTTTGCAAGCAAGCCAGAAAGAAGGGAGGAAAAAACCACTTTGCAAAAGAATAAAATGAAACAGCAAAGAAATAATCAACTGGATTCTAATGCACTCTCTTAAATACTGTGCTACTTTATACCAGGCATTTACTAAGAGACGTGAAAAGAAAGAAGTATGTTTCTGAACTTTGCTTTATAATTTACCTATATCTGCCCTAAATAATACTATAGACAGAAATACCTTTTATTACATATTAATATTAAAGACATTTCAGATAGCTCACAAAGATGGTTTCCCTCTATTAGTCTCCACTTAAGAGCTAAACTGAAAACATTCAGTGTTGTTTTCTGGCAATCTCACATCTGTGGTTTTTAATCCCAACAACATCAGGGGACTACTGGCACGCCCTCAGCTGAAGCCAGACAGCTACACAGAGTGAAACACACATCCCTCTCTCTCTCTCTCTTGTGAGCAATTACTTCAAATACCACTTATGCATCACTGGTTTAAGTCCTAACCCATAGGCAGACAAGATATAGGAAATTGCTTCGAAATTGTTTTTGTATTCAGAACGCAACAACACGAGATTACAGATTAAATGTTGTCTCAGGTACACAAAATTTTAACATTACTAACATCTAATGTCTTCATAGATAATAAGGAAGCGTACAAACACATGGACACTTTTATGTAAAAGGACTCAAAGCTACAGCCTACTCATAACAAAAAAATGTAACTTTCCACTTTTGAACTTCAAGTCATATTCCTAACATTTGATCACCATAGAAATACTGAACAAGTAAAAGCTTTCTAGGCAGAAAGTATCAGTTACTAATATCCAGTATAATTTTATTATTGAAAACACCTACTTTTAGTTTTCAAAGCCAATGTTTTTCCACCCATCTTTTGTTACAATTCTGTTGTTACAAGTCTGTTGTTACACAGAAAAATCATTACATCTAGGTTGGCTCCACACACTGGTCCAGTGAACAAGGAAAACTAGACACAGACTCAAGATACTAACACTGCTGTGGCTCCCACATGGACTTACTGTGTTTTGTGGGTTTGACACCTCACCTGTGCCAGAGTTCCCATTTATAGGACTAATCCAACAGTATTTGTAAGTTCCTACATGCTACTGATCAAAGAACACTGCAAAACTTGAGTGTTGTTATTCATTAGCAGCACAGAAATTGCCAGATGGAATCACATCTGTGGTCGAGCTAAGGTGGTGTCAGTTACAAACAAAGCACAAGTTGTTTTTCCATTGATTGTATGTTCAAAATCTGCTGCTTATATCATAACAAGGCTAATGAGGCTACGAACTACTCTTCCATAATCAAGTCCACTGTCATTTAAAAAATGTATTAAATGGAAAACTGCAAAAGATCTATGTAACAGGTATTATAGCGAGTATATGATTATTAAATAGGAACATCTGACACCAGTAATAAAAGTGAAATTAAAACAGTATCTTAAATTGTTTTAAATTGCCAAAGGCTTATGAATTTCATGGTCACAAAGTGTTACTTCCAAGTACTTCTTTCTTATAGTCATCTTTCATAAGATCTTTCTATCTTCCACCTTCTTTAGAACTTAATAAAAGCTTCCTCTTTCCACATTTAGGTTAGCAACTAACCAATAAAGAGTTTTGAAAACTTTAGGTTAAGCTTTGTACTGCACCAATTCATAGCAGACTCAGAACACAACATTTCTGTGTTATCTATAAGGAAAAGAAACGTCACAGTTTTCTTTTTTCCTTAAATTATCTTTTGGTTTTAGTATCAATGACAGATGAAAACAGGCTACTCACCATTATTTATACAAGCACCCTATAGACTTTGATCTTTGTCCAAATAGCATGATGCAACACTCCTAAACACCAAAGTTCTAAATCTTCTACTTTCCATTGTATTTATTTGAGCAAATTCCAATTTACAGGTTTCCCATGACCACACAATTTTCTACCCTAGCATCTGATAGTATTGAATATAAGGATCTAACTGCTCTAGATACAGAGTTTAAAACTTACTTCACGAAGAATAGTAAAGATATGGGTAGTAAAAGCCCTTAAATCTTGGGTTTCAGGACTAGAGAGGAAATCCATAGACAATTAATTGTTACATGATATGTTGTAGTAGCAATTTACATGCTTGGGATTTTGAGAAAAACAAATACAATTCCTCCTATTTCAGCTTACACAGACAGTAGCCACATGTTTGGAAAAAGTGAGTGAAAGAAGCCATCTTTTCAGTGACCTGCTCCTAAGGCCTGCATTTTCAGAGGACAGACCAAACAACTCTTCATAATTTTTCTAAAAGGCAGCTGACAGATAATAAAATCAGCAATCATTTCATTTTTAACCATTGCTACAAGAAACTGTCAGCACAACTGATCGTGCTAAGAAAACGGAATACCCCTGGAAGCAACTGGAAACAGGGAGATTGGAAAGATGACGAGACTGTTTATTGGCGCTGGCATTCAAAAACTATAGATTTCAACAAGGTTTCATTGCTTTTTGTAGAAAGGGAGGTAGGAAAAATCCAAGAATTTGTGATTTTTATTTCCCTAGAAAACAAACTTATTTATGAAAAGTTTTAAAAATTCTTAGTGTACTTGTGGTTCTCCCCCTTCTCTTCATGTGGAAGACGATCAGCTGAAAAAGCTGATCACTGAGAAGGGCAGGCAAAGATGATATCTAGCCTTGTTTTGTAAAAATATGAAGTTTTCTGAGAAAAACCAGTAAAAGTTAGATGCTAAACTCTGCATCAAATGTCACTGATAAATGTTCAAGACTTGCTAGTGTCCACATAGAACAGTGCCAATCAGTGAAAATTCCACAAGTGTCTAATTCTTTAGTATTAAGAAATACTTAGAATTTTGATCTACTTGCTTCTTGTCTCTTTTGCATTCTCAGTTCTCACAGCCTGCCTAAGCAAAGTTTTATTTGCCTCATTTACAGGAAACCCAATCTGTCTCATTAACACAGTCTGTGGTTAGCAGAGAGTGCACAGGAAATTTGCTACTTAAAATAATACCACTATTATATCTTTAAATCAGCAAAAGTATAAGCATAAGGATAACAGCAGTGTTTCAAGGAATCTGGATAATGCAACAGACAAACATTTGGGCTTCAAAGTTTTAAGCTAATCTGTGTTTACAGGGAACTAGAAGGAAGCAATGTTAGGGGCAGTCACTGAACTCTGGAACTTTCTGAGGCATGTGGTCATGGCCAGTGTTTAAATACATCAACCTCTAAAAATAAAAACTGGAATACTTCAATCAGATCACTCTCATTTCACGATTTGTTGTTTAAATTCCACAGGAATTCAGTTTCACAATGCTGAACAAAACCGGATGAGAAACAGAGCTCACACTGCACAGCAAAGGCTTCAGCTAACACTTCACAAGGGGCAAACCCCGCAGCAGGCATCTTCCCCGATCAATCTGCCTGTTTGCAACAGTCCAAATGTATTATGGACTAGAGGAGAATTTTGTATTTCCCAACATTGCTTCTGACAGCTCAGATCCCTGTTTGCTGGTAAGGCAAGTTAAAAGCCCATTATATTTAAGCCTGATGGATGCGTTTAACTTTTTTACCTTATACAGAGCATAAAAGGAAGTGGCAAAGGAAGTACAGTGTTTTCTAGTTATTCAAAAGAACATTTGTTTTTTCTAAAAAAATCAAATGTTAAGAATTTCAATACCACTTCTAAAGTAACCTTTTGTACCCTGAAAAAGTACCCTATATACCCAGTTTTGTGTAAATCTGGGCATCTCAGTATATCAAAACACTGTGACAATATGTCGTGGTTTGACCCTGGCTAAGTGCCAGGCACCCATGGCAGCTGCTCACTCGTTCCCTCCCCTGCCACAGCTGGGCAGAGGAGGGAAGGAGATGGGGAAGAAAAGAAAAAGGGTCTATGAGCTGAGATAAGGAACCGGGAGAAAACTCTCCAAGGACAAAACAGGCTCAACTTAAGT
>VYZT01049418.1:57306-82171 GCA_013400735.1 Pomatostomus ruficeps
CCCATGGACTGCAGGGGGGACACCCCACCTCACCATGGGCTCACCACGGCCTGCAGAGGAATCTCAGCTCCAGCACCTGGAGCACTTCCTCTACCCTCCTTCTCCACTGACCTTGGTGTCTCCATGTCATTTTCCCTCACATGTCCTCACATCCTCCTTCTCTAACTAAAGGCAGCTGCGTGCACACTTTGTACTGATTTTTCCTTAAATATGTCATCACAGAGGCGTAACCAACCTTTCTAATTGGCCCAAACATGGCCAGTGGCATGTCCATCATCTTCAGAGCCATCAGAGATTGGCTCTGCTGGAAATGGTGAAGAATTCCAGAAGCTTCTCACAGGACCCATCTTTATGGCCCCCTCCCCACTACTAAAACCACAACACAATACAAATTTGAGCTGAAAGAGAAATTAAAGGCTACATCTCAACTAGATCAGATTGGAAATATTTAGTCAGTAATGGACTAAGGGCTTGTGGAAGAAATCTCTACAATCCCAATCCCTTCCCATGTACTTTCTCCCCTACTTCTAAAAGAAAGGGAATAAAATAAAGCCAAGGCCATTTTCTGCTATAGTGTGTAAACTATAGTCTGTGTCTATCTGTTTCTAGAGAATGTCATTCTGGCTGCTCTGTAAAATATGTAAATCAGGAACACACAGAGGGTTAATGGACTTTGCCCAGTTATGGCAAAGTCTCAGCCTCTAGGGAATAGAATGACAGACTGTTTTAGTTGGAAGGGACCTATGATGATCATCTAGTCCAACTGCCTGACTAATTGAGGGGTGATCAAGCTGTTGTTAAGGGCATTGTCCAAATGCGTCTTAAAATACTGACAGGTTTGGGACTTCGGCCACAACTCTAGAAAGCCTGTTCCAGCATTTGACCACCCTCCCAGTATAGAAATACTTCCTGGGGAATAAACAGGTTTCAGCTAGCAGAGGATGTGCCTCAGAGGACTTGTTTGCCAAGTGTGTAATTCTCTCATATTTTAAGAGTGGAGCTTCTGCAATTAAAAATATGACTTTGCAAAGTAGTTACATCTTTGTCACAACTTACAGACAGATGACAAGAGGTGTCTTTTCAGGAAACACAGGTAAGCACTTGGGGTCACCCTGTAGGTCTTGAGTCTGGCATTCAGGTCACGGTTTACTTGGCATTAAGTGTCCCACGGCACAGAGAAGGGGAGAGATGGGGATATGCCTGAGTCCGGACACTGCTTAGGCACAACTATACCCTTCCACACCTTATTGATAGAGGAGCACACAGACTCAGGAACCAGACCTATCTGCAACAGATTGCACAGAAGAATTGAGCTACCTCAATTCTTATAGCTCCATGCAATTTGCACCTTCTCACCTCATTAAAAAAAAAAGAGAGGAAAAACAAAAAAGTACAGATCCTTAGTCACCTTCCTACACCATGAAAGGGATCAGCTTCTGGACATGCTTGTTTCTCCCCATTGACTGTATTAGCAACCTACAGTGACTAACTGACTTGAAATTCAATTTTCACGTGTCATCCAATTATCCCAAATGTCAGCTTCTGAACAGATTAATTCAACAGGGGTTGAATGCCTCAAGTACCTTGGGAGGAATCTACTGCATCAGAGACCACAATTAATCTAGGATTCATATCATGCACATGAAAACAGACATTCTAGAGAGAAGGGAGGATTACTGAAAAGTTTTATGAGGATGCTTTATTCCACAAATTTTCATACCAAATAGAAGCAGAAAAGGCTATGAACTACACAGCCTTCACTCTTGTTTCTACATTTAGTTTCAAACAGAAAATATTAAAATAAACATATCTGAATGGTAGTATAAATTGTGCAATAAATCTGGTGCTGCTTTCTTCTCCCAAAAAGCAGCAGAGCATTCATACATTATGGTACATCAAAGAAGTTTGAATCCTCACTTTCTGCTGAGGATGATGGCTTCTTCTAGGAAATTTAAAGCAAGTTTTCAATGCACCTGCAATCAAGGATACAGTTCAAATAAATTAGAAAAAAAATCTGATTTCTAAGGCAAAAAAAATTTTACACTTAACTAAGAAAAAACTTCCTAAAAAACATGGAAGTCAGATAGAGGAAGGATCTACTAACCCTGAGTCATCAAAACTGACATATTTTTATCTTTTCTTGGTGATGTTATTTTTTTAAAAAAATCATAGCCAACAACCAGTTAAAAACTTCCATGGAAAAGATTTTTCTGTATACGGAATATCTCATATAAGTTTGATTATGAATTTTGCAGTGATGGTTGCTACACAAAAGTACTAATCAATCCTGGGGAAAAATACAGCTTGATAATGAGCTTCCATAAGCTGGCACTGGAGCATTGCATGCCTGAGAGCTCCAATGGTTCCAGTGAACACATCTCTGCTGCGCTTCAATGCTATGAAGTCACTGAAGAATGGAAGAATAATTGTCAACTAAAACAAACTTCGATGAACCTCCAAAATGAGAAGTTAGACGTATCTGCTAATTCAATACAGCCAAGGGAGAAGTAAGAAAAAAAAAGGCAAAAAGCTCTGCCAAAGAGGACAGAAGCAGCCATGCACATACTCTGTGTTCAGTGAAATCAAAGCACAGATAAAAGAAAGGAAAACAGCACAATATGGAAAGTGAGAACAGTTATAACACTATATGTTGTTAAACAACTTTTAACACAGATTTTTTTGTTCTTGTAGAGGAAAAGATCATGAAACATATTGCAGTTCTAGGCTTGGTTTTCAGCAGCAAGTCAAAACCAAAGCAAGCTGGAGCTTGATAATGTACCATATGGTTTTCAGAAGCAGAACTGCCAGAACAAAAACTGAGGAAACTCATTTAGCAATCTAGTCTAGATTTATATTTTCCAACACTATCTTCACCATTGTATTTCTGCTGTAATGTCACATATGTAAACAATCTGAAAGCCAAAAAAAGGGATTACTTCTTTTGTTTTATAGCCATCTATTCCTCTGCTGACTGAAGATATCCTCCTATTATAATAGGTTAATAATAACTTTAGTATCAGAGGTTTAAATATTTAAAGAAGAAATTGGTTTTAGGAATACAAACTTGTAAATTTGATGTTAAATATCTACTTAAACTTACATTCAACAGACACACACACTACATGTATATCCACACAGAGTGGGATTTTTGGAAAACTCACCAAGCATCTAAACTTCTCAATAAAATTTGGAGGATAAGCAACCAACCTCCCAAGCTACAACTGTTACTTTGTCCCTATACCTTGCCAAGAAATAAAGCCAAATGAAGGTCAAACACTATGTCCCATTCCCCAGAGAAAAGGAAATGGTTAACAGGTACTGGGCTACTTTGAGAGTGCTATCTACGTTTTCTGGTAATAAAGGACATATAGTTGGTAAAAGAATGTCTCACTTTGCAACTGCTAGCTTTAGTGGGAAGGTACTGTGAGGATCCAGAACTCCAGGGCTGCTGCATACTTGTCTCAGCAATTTACTGATTCATTCTGCAATAGCACTGGGTGCTGTAGCAACTTTCCAAAACAATTTAACATCAGTGTGTTAAAGTAGTTTGAACTCTTGCCTCCTCTTTTCCTCTCCTTCCACCAAATCAGGACTCACATAATCAAGCACATCCTTTCTGTCCAGCATCAGCAATAATGACTAAAGCATCACTGCACTAGTTACCCTTTGGAGAAAAACCCTCAAGCACTTCTCTCCTCATACCGTGTTTTCCCAGTTTCTCTTGGTTTCTATCAACTGCTATAGATCTACTCCATACTCCATCTACAACCTTACTCACCATCAAAACATAAGAAGTACATTATCCCGTCATGCTGAACACAGGGATTGGAAGGTATAAAAGCAGTACTTTTGTGCTTAACAGAGGAGGAGGAGACAGCACGCTTGGTGTTTGCTTTTTCTTTTCACTGGTTTTATCCTACGAAACTAACAGTAGTCCCTTGTTCCGTGGGACACAGAACCAGGCAATCTCCCACAACGGCACTAAGTGACAGACAAACATCCACACAGTTTAAGTTCCCCATGTTTTCTGATGGAAAACTCACACATTTCTCTAACTTTTGTGGATTGTTTTGTTTTAAAACATGGTGGAAAGTTACAGCTTTAACCTGATCAGACACTTCCGCTATTTGAAGCATATGACCTTTCATCTTAACATGTTCAAATATTTGTACTGCTATTTCACATTTACACTGCTAGCAGAACTTCAAGTATTTGAAATAGATTATCTTGAAGATATGAACCGTTCCAGAAAAGTACTGAATGGTCTGTATCCATCTGGTAACTCAGTTATGCAGTATAAACAATCTAAGTCACCATAACTACAAGAGTTAATTCCGGTAAGATGCAAGAAGGGGTAAATTGATTTAAAAAACCCTCAGATGTTTTACAGCTGCACAAAAACTTGCAAGTTTAGTATACAGTTAACTAGTCTAACACAGAAAATACCAACACAGAAGCAAAATAGTTAAATAACGTAATTTCTACTACTTTTCAATACCTTTTCAGTCAGGACTGACTAAAACTAATTCGTTCAGCTACAGACCAACTTACACACTAAGAAGGTAGAAGAAAATATTAATTTCTTTGCACAGACAAAATAGCTCTGAATTTTGATTGCAGGAACACAAATTTTGTCAGCTCTAGAGGTTAAGTTATAGTTTATGCAATCCAACACCAATGCTGTTATGAAAGGAACTGGAGAAATACTTTTCATATATCAAGGAAGTATCCCTACAAAATGTGTGTACTGTAGCCAAGTAAAAAGACTTACAGAAAAATTAGAAAATTACTTTCCTTATTGATGACCAATGCCCAACGAAAATTCTCTTTTATAAAATACACGATTACTACCAGTTCCACTTTAGACAGTAGTTTTAATGAGCTCCCTTTTGTTTTTAATGAAAAAGGACAACAACAGCATATATATTGTTTCTTCCATAAGATTAACACAAACCCCCACAGATGCATTTCTTTGAAGAAATACTTTGCTTGTTTTCCAGTTTTAATCTTACTTAGCAGGAGAAAGAGACAACGTTTTAAAGAAAACGTGTACCCAAAAGAACATTTAAACTCATATCTGACTCAAAATCTTGCATGATTACAGTGTAAGCCTGACAGTACAGTCAGACAGTCTTACTTTTATGGAGGGCAGAACAAGTAACTCAGTCTCAACTATGTTTGAAAGGTCATGGTGAACAGGGGGAAGTTCCCAAGGACTAGAAGAAAGCAAATGTCAGTGCAGTCTTCAAAAAAGGGCAAGGAGGAGGACCCAGGGAACTAGAAGCTGGTCAAGACCACCTTCAGCTCTGGGAAGATGAGCAAACAAAGCTTCCTAGAAGCCATTTCCAAATGCATCAAAGACAAAAAGGTGATTTGGGGTAGTCAGTATGGATTCACAAAGGGTAAATCATGCCAGACAAACCTGGATGGCCTTCTACAGTGAAATTACTAGCTTGGTGAATGAGGGGAGAGCATAGCTAACACTTACCATGACTTTAGCAAGGCTTTTGATACTGTTTTGAATAACACAGAAACTGATGAAACACAGAGCATAGGCACCAAGGCACACTGAAAACTGGACAAAGTGCCAGTCTTGAAATGTTGTGATCAGCAGTGCAAAGTCTAGCAGGAGGCCATCCACTGGTCACCTACTGCAGTGGCTGGCACTGGGGCAGACAAGGGCTACAATCTCCTTTAAAGACTGGATGACAGGACAAAGCGCATCATGAACAAGCGATACAGAGCTGAGTGGAGCAGCTGATGCACCAGATGGTTGCACTGCCATCCACAAACACAAATTCAAGAAGTGTCCAGGCAGACACTAACATACAAAAGCAAGTCCCACCATTCAAGCTACCCAGCTTTAAGAAAGTATCAATCTGGAGATCACAGTTATTTGCATGTATTGTGCCTCAGCTACCATGTTTTACTATAGAGAAAGGTTAATTCAGCTTAATAAGATCATATGGTAATATAAATATAAAACTTTTAAACTAAGACACAATCATGGCTTGACAACTTGGCAGTTCTTTGGTCTCATTCTTCCACGAAGAAGTTCTTTCACAACACAGGTTTTCTGTTACATACTTCTTACGAATCTCATCTCTGCACCAGTTCTGCCTTCACCTCAATCTCTAACACAGCTGTATGCCCAAAGCTGCACAGATACATTCCAGATGAAGATTTACTATCTTTTACAGTGTCAACGTCAGTGATGCTGTTAAACGGGAAAGAAAATACACTGAAGTTTCCTTACCTGTTGTGCTCCATCCCCACTAACAATAGGGGAAGTCAGAAGAGGGATTTCACTACTTATAATTGAAGTGGTATCCAGTAATGGTGGATGTTCTGCCATCATTGATGGTACACTAATTCACAAGATCACCTGCAAAGAAAAGTTACTCAGATGGTTAAACTATATAAATATTTCTGAATAATCATCCTTAAAACTTGCCTCACTTTAGAAATTACAACAACAAAAGACGGTTATGAAATTAGACTCCTTAAGAAAGTACGTTTCCACAACAACCCAGCAACCACACAAGCCCGAAGACGTGTTTTGACAGCTAGTACACGCCTTAGTTATATAGATAGGGTGGTTTACACCCCCTCTAGCGGCTGAACCTCAGAAGAAGATACATCACAGCCCTGAAGCCAACAAACACGAATCTTTTAACTTTGTAACAAGCCAAGGTTTCATTTGACTGGCACTGCCGACAAAACGCCTACTGAGGAAAAAAAGAACAAAAGGCCAAAAAAACCAGTTGTTTTAGAACCTACATATATAGTATTCTTGTTTATGTGAGACCGGTAAAAAACCAAGACCTACTAACAGGAACACTTGCTTTTTTTCTTTTTTAATAGTCAACCCACTTTTCCTATTATTATAGTGAATGAATACTTACTTTAGGAACAACTAGTTACTAGGAAATGTTCAAGTGCAGCACAAATTAATAACAACAATAAAAAAAATCTTCTGCACAATCTGACATTTTGTCATTTTAAAATTTATTAGACCCAGAAATAAAGCTGTGTCACTTTGATAACCAGTGACCCTTTAATCAGCAGCTAAAACTTGGGGAGGAAGGGAAGAGGTCATGCCCACACACACAATTATAATCCTCACAACCATGCTACAGAAAAAGCCCTCGCTAGCACACATTGCAAAGTTACAAGAAACCTAATAACAAGAAAGAAAGTTACAGAGGCAAGAGGCCCATGAAAGCAGTGATACACTTCAACTTGGAGGAATATCACATAACCACGTTACAGAAAGCAGGATTCAGCCGAGCATTCCTTTCAATTACATTAACAAGTCACAAGTAATGTGTTTTCTGATATTTTGCATCCTAGTGCTATATGAAGACTGGATGGAAGAATTAAGACCAACAAAGCTGAAGATTAACATTTTTCCATGGTGGAAATAAGTACTGCAAGTCTAAGAAGCTGCTTTTGAAATTGCATTTAATTTTGTTTAAAAAAAGATCACTAAATTACATTAGTTTACTGTACTGGTCTTAACTCAATCCCAGTTAGACCTAGTACACTTAGCTTTTGAAATAAAAAAAGAATACGATCAACAAGAATTGAGAAACTGATATTTCTTAACAAAACAGAAAGGCAGATGGAAAGAATTCACTAGGGGTGAATGGCACATTCTGAATTCCCACAAGTTAATCATATTTTGCATCTGAAAACAGTGCTTTAGATCAAATACAGACATAAAGATTAGGTTGAGAAGAAGCTTGTACAGTACTCCTAAAGCAGAACTGCCTCTCCGTGCCAGTACTTACAGTAGCCTGGTGGAAAAAAGTAAATACAACTTTGAGGTTATACAACCTGACAGCTAGTAGAGTTACAGGCTTTTACAAGCTTTGTCTTGATATCATCTGGCTCCTGAAACTCCCTAAAAAGACTTCCAGACTTCCAGTTCACAGGTACTGTCTGCTCATAAACAGAGATATTTACTAGTTATAGCATTAACTTTAAATGAAAAAATACCCAATAAAATTGAAGGAGTGATAAAGTCAGCGTAATGACACTGACTTCAGTACCAAGCTCTAGAGATATCTGGTTAACTGGTACAGCTTACTACTCAGAGGCATCCTCTAAAACTCCATCCCACCCAATGGACTGCTTTTCCTTGCTTGCCCCTCTAAGGCAGATGTACCTCTCCTGTGGGTTGAACTCTGAAGTAAAGTGCTCTCAGTACAAGAGGACTCACGCATTAAAGTGCTACAGGCCTCTTGTACAGCTACACATATACAGGACAGCTTAACTATTCCCATACTATGGCTGTCCTACTATAAAACGATGAACTTCAAAAAAAAAGCATTCTAACATTATTCATTTCCTTTCATGGTATAATCTACAAAGATTTAAGTTGGGGAGAAAGAAAAATCTCTCTAGGTTAAAACACTCAAGCCTATCTGTGATTACTTAAGAATTCATCAACACCTATGCCAAGTCATTTGTACCTGCTTAGCCAGACTAATTGGTCTCTTAAGCAAGAAGGACAGTTTTTTATTCCTACCTTACTTTAAAAGCTTTCCCCATCATCAAACAAATCCTCCAGACTACAGTCAGTCTCCACTACTTCTGCCGGTGGGCAGAAGGCTAATGAAAGTTACTTGGATCATCTTTCAAGCCAGTAAATTTGATGATAAACTTCCCAAGATATTATCCAATGACTGTTTAATGAGAAATGAATGCAGAGCCTGAAAGCAGAGGTTAGAATCAAGGCATCCCTCCTCCCACAACAGCTACAACCA
Organism: Pomatostomus ruficeps; assembly: GCA_013400735.1. Classification (NCBI taxonomy): domain Eukaryota; kingdom Metazoa; phylum Chordata; class Aves; order Passeriformes; family Timaliidae; genus Pomatostomus; species Pomatostomus ruficeps. The sequence continues at coordinate 66,078 of VYZT01049418.1, forward strand.
GGCTTGATGTTGTGCCATTTCTTGGTCTTACAGTGCTACTACCTAAAGTGTCACAGAGAGAAAGGTAATTCCAACACTCCAAGCAATAATGCAACACAATCCTGAACTAACCCGACTTGAATTTCCTCAAGTTTAAGGTGAATGCAGCTCATTATTTCCAAGCCACCATGCTAATGATTAGTGTCTTTTATCAGAAAGCACTAATTGCCTTTATCACACACTTTTGATTGAATTCATAACTTACAATGCACTCAGTGTGATCACCATTTATTAGGCATACATCAAAACATGTCTATCAAATTGAACACCAGTGAGAATTAAACATAACCTAAACTGACTCAAATACAAATGTCATTACAACCTGTTCAGGCCTTCCAAGACAGGAGGAGTTCTGAACATCTCTAACATCTGGTCTCAGGTTCATTCATTCCTAGAATCATTTAGGTTGAAAAAGACCTTTAATATTATCAAGGCCAACCCTTAACCCAGCACTAAACCGTGTCCCTAAGCACCATGTCTACACATCTCTTAAATACCTCCAGGGATGGTGACTCCACCACTTCCCTGGACAGCCTGTGCCAATGCTTAACAACCCACTTGGTGAAGAATTTTTTCCTACTATCCAATCTAAACTTCTGCTGGAGCAACTTGAGGACATTTCTTCTTGTCCTATCACTTTTTACCTGGGAGAAGAGACCGATCCCTACCTGGCTACACCCTCCTTTCATGCAGTTGTAGAGACCCATAAGGTGCCCCCCAAGCCTCCTTTTCTCCAGGCTAAATACCCCGAGCTCCCTCAACCGCTCATCATCACACTTGTTCTCCAGACCCCTCCCCAGCTCCGTTGCCCTTCTCTGGACACGCTCCAGCCCCTCCATGCCCTTGTAGTGAGGGGCCCAGAACAGGACACAGGATTTGAGGTGTGGCCTCAGCAGTGCCGAGTAGAGGGGGACAATCACTCCCCTGGTCCTGGCCACACTATTGCAGATACAGGCCAGGATGCCATTGGCCCTCTTGGCCACCTGGGCACACACTGGCTCATGTTCAGCTACTGTTGACCAGCACCCCCAGGTCCTCTTCCACCAGGCAGCTTTCCATTCTCTTGCACAGGTGTTTAATGATTTGATTTGTATGAAAATTAGGCTCCCACTGGCACCCAACTGTTTAGGATGGTAGTCCACCTTTGGCACCCAGCCTTTAGTGCCTTAACTGGGACACAGCTAAGTTCCATGTCTGGATTCAAGCATTTGATTTATTCTGGAGACAGAGCACACTGTTCATCAATAAACCCTGACAGGAGGTACTATGTAGAATGTTATTTCTGACACCCTCTACAATAATAATAAAAGTGCTACCTGTCAGACTGTGTAATCAATCTAGGGAAAAAAAAGTTTTCTTGACAATACAGTATTAGATTTCTCTGCAATGTCACTGAACTAGCCGCGAAGACTGAAGGTTTAAACTTCACACCAGTGTGGGTCTGTGCTACACGTATATCAAAAGCCTTTTCCCCATCAGTAGTTGAGAGGCAGCAATCCATACGAGTCAGTGCACATAATATGGTCACACAGTAAGATGTGATACTTTCACTCTTTGCAGGTGCCTTTGTTTTGCTATGAGGACAAAGAAAGATACCAATTTGAAAAGGGAGAATGTGTGGCAGCAGGAGAAGTCAGCTAAAATGGACAAAAGTTTGGCATCAAGATAACCAGAAATGTTCAATAAACATATCTTGGAAGTAAATTATATCACATTCAATGCAAGGATCTCAAATGTGTGCAGACAGAGCCTTTAGATCAGCAGATCCCAGTAGCTTGCATTCAAGACCTCTTGAAGACATCTACCTGGACCTTTGAAAAAGACTTGCAAATAACTTGGGTCCTAGGAAAGTCTCAGAAAACTTAGAAGTTTTACATTAAATACTGTGTTGTAAAAGGGACAATTTAGTCCTGTTAGCAAACAACAAGGCTAAATAAAAATGGTCAACACTGGATGTTATTTGTAAAGAACTAAAATATAAGAAAGATTGATTGAAAAAAACCTTATCCAATTAACTTCACACAAACCTTCTGGTGATGGATATTGCTGATAAAGGTACTAATAAGTGGACTGGAAAAACAATCTTAAAATCTTACTTGGCATTAGAGAGCATTTCTCTTCAACAGAAAAACAGAACAGATATTACATGGATTAAAACTGGATGGACTGTCCTTAAATATTAACAAATGTGTAAATACAGAGTTGTTGAGCCATGTGAATTTCCAGTCGGAAGGGAAGGTATCAGTTCTTGGCTTCTCATTACAGAACATGTTTTTAACTTGGCTCTTGGAAAAAATAAAAAAAAAAAAGGAAGTCAAAAGGAAGTCTGGAAATGACAAGCCACAACATGAGTAATTTCACTCAACTAAAATGGCATGAATAGCTTAAAAAGTTAGGCATAGCAAAAAAGTATTAATGCATAAAGGTAAAGCTACTCTTTCTAAAACTAAAAAGAATGAACCCAGTCCCGTGAAGGGTTGATTCTGACAGGGACAGAATAACAAAAGTGGACAGTCAAACACAAGCTTGCCAAAAAGCTTTATCAGTTATATCAACAGGTCTACCTCCCCTAGCAAAATGAAAGGGACGATGCTTTTCCTGCCTCTGGCTGCAAATACCTACCATCTCTACTGGAATAAATTCACAGGCTTTGTCTCCAATTTTCTGACTTAAAATTGCTGCTAACTGTTCAAAGTGTGAGCAACAACTTCTTGAAAATATTGTTCCATATTGAAAATACTGAAAGCAAAGTATGTGCATACCATAAAATCAGCCTTAATCCTCATAAAACTACTCCAGATGGTGTAACTGTCCCCCAACTCCATCTAATTTCTGGATATACTCAGGACTTAATGAGGCATTGAAAAGGGCACAAGAAAAACAACTTGCATTTGGACAACAGGTAAGGTTCAGCCTGCAGAACCACTACAAACAATTCACTAGCCTGCACCATTGAAACTTTTGATGCAGCAGTTTTCTACCCCTTCAGAAGGGGTAAAATAACATGTAGGATGAACCAAAGGACTTATTTAAGGCCTACTCACTGCACCATTCTTGTGGACATATTAAAAGGGATCAGACAAGGAAGAGGACACATCAGATGAATAGATAGGTAATTCTCAGTTGCTAAGCACAGAAGCAGCCAAGGACTAATTTGCTACTGGTGGCACATTAAATGCGTGTTTATTTAGAAATCTACACTGTTTCATGCACAGCAACAACTGGTGCATGAACAGCTATTTCATTTCTTCTCTTGCTACTGCACATACTGAACTAGTAGCAGACATTCAAAGTGAATTCAGTCTACACTGAATCTGCACTGAGTCTGTTCTACAATGCAAGGAAAGCACAGGGTCTCTTGAGATTACAAGCCAATTGTGTAGGTTAATGCTCTGTACAAGAGTTACGTTACAAACTACCTATTGTCCACTATCCCCACCTGAACTGCTGTTAATTTTCCCTATTACTGTATGAATTTGAAAATACCTTGAGTTTTCTGAAGGTTATCAAAGCTGAAACAAAGTGAGGGTATCTAAATTTACCGGATGTGATTTGCTTAGACTCCAGGGCTTATGTCTGAGGAACCTTTAAGGAATGAATTACACTAACAAGGCAAAAGGCTAAATGATGTTAAGCTCAAAAACTGTGTTCCACTCCATAGTTCAGTAAGCAAGTTTGCCTTCCTGAACTGTAATGACAATTTAAATCAATCCTTAAATGCCTTCAGATTTGGTCCTTTAATGTTTCTGAGCTTTCCCCTTATGTTGTAAAGCACAACACAACTCTGCATTTTACTCAGTCAGTTGTTCACTAAGGGTTAAGGAGTGTTGTAAGGCTGAGATCATTGGGCAGCGCATTCAGTGCATTTCCTCTGCACATGCAAAGGATCAGCACTTCCATATCCAAGAGGCTAGCAGCTGATCTTAAGGATAGTCTCTGAAAAACACATCAGCATTATATCAGCTGGATCACCAAGGTAAAACAACATGAGTCAGCAGCACATGTCCTGTAGCAACAAAGGCATATGGGGCTGTATGAGCGAAGAAGTGCAGCCAGTGGGCAGAGGGAAGCAATTATTCCCTGCTACTCCGGGCTAATAAGGTGGAACCTGGAATACCGCATTCAGTTTTCTCTTCTCAGCCACCTTCTCCTCCCAGTATCAGAGAGATGCTGCAAAGAGTGATCCTGGGCTTAGGCTCATGAAAGACAAGGAGCGGCTAAGAGCACTAGAGCAGCCAGGGGTTACTTGCTAGCTGGATACCACTACCTGAAGGGTGCTTGTTGAGAGCCTTAAATCAAACTCCTCCTGGAGGCGTGTTGCAAAAGTACAAGTGCTTGGACAATGCTCTCAGATGCAAGGTGTGACTCCTGGGGTGTCCTGGGCAGCGCCAGGACTTGGGCTCTATGATCATGACAGGTCCCTTCCAACTCAGCATATTCTATGATTCTGTGATGGGCATGCACTACACCACTGGAAATTCTGCCTGTCTACAAAGATTAAAAAAAGGTATCTTGACAATGAGAGTGGTGTAGCACTGGCATGCCTTGCCCTGAGAGGCTGCAAAATTCTTAATCCTGTAGATCAGTAGTCTCCAAAGAGGGGTAGTCACAGCCCAGCACAAGTCAAACTCTTGGGGTATGAGAAGAAAATATTTTTTGTCACTGAAAAAAACCGCTTTTAAATAGCAGTTTTCATCTCTATCTTATCCTTTTTGTGTGCGTATGCTTTATAGTATACATATATTAATAGAATAGCATATGCATATAATTTTAAAAACTGCATATATTGGAGGTGCAAGCTCAAAATATCTTTACTGATGGGGTGCATGACCAAAAAATTTGGAGACCTGTGCTGTAGAAAATCAAAACCTGACCACGTAAGATCCTAACAAAGGGCTGAAGAAGGCAATCTCCAAAAGCCCTGTCAAGCAGAATTCTCCCATGAATTCCAAAACATTAGTCAAACAAAATACAACACCTAATGCCAAAGTTAAATGGTTTACAGTAGAGTGGAACCCAGAGAGGGGACACCATAGCTTGCCTTCAAGCTCTTAAAAGCTGTCAGATTCTCAATTCAAATTTCAAAGTAACAATCTCAATGCTAATCAAAATTCAAACTTGGACACTTAAGGCTCAAACTCTGGAAAACATACCCATAGCTCTGTCCATAACAGAATAGCTTTATAATCTGGCCTTTCTTCTTCTAAGAAGAGGAAGGCTGAATTGGAGGATAGTTACAAATTAAAAAGTTACACTTTTGCATTAAACATATACAAACATGCCTTCCAGTTCAGCTGGGATGTATGCACTACTATGATAAAGGTAGTGATACCTAATAACAGCGCTGTGTACAAAAAGAAACATATGGACCACTCCTTTCCTAGAGATTCACAGCTTCTGGTTATCGAGTTTGATACAAAATATAATTAATTGATTTTCCCACAACTGAAGGACTTATAAGGGCACACTCCACAGTGGTATTGCTAGTGCCTACTGAAGGAGAAACTTGCATTACTGGTTTTTTCGACTTACAGAGTACTGCTTCTCTGCCTACCTACTTATCATCACAGTGCTTATGGCAACTTAATACTCTTTCACATCTAAATTCTGTCAAACCTAGTGAACAAGACACAAACTTCTATTATTCCAGAGAGCTGTTCACAAGAGCCTTGATTCTATACAACACAAGGACAGAAGTTTAGGCAGGGACAAGACAAGAGCACCTAACACAGAAGGGTGCAGTGTAAGAAACTGGCTTAATGAAGTCAACACTAAATGTTTCCAAACTGCATATTGCTCTGACACAAGAAGTAACATACCCAGGGCTTTTCTATGATTTCTTTGTCAGTACTGCAGTTCCATACATGCTTCACCCAGTATCATGTTACAGCTGCCAGTTCCAGGTTGCCACAAGGTGCGTTTTCCCAGTGGGTTCAGCACAGCAGAGCAGGTGTGCATTCCTTCTTCATCTGGGTCTTCACGCAGCTACACTCCCCCAGGAACCACCGGAAAGGCTCATCCTCCACTCTAGATAACTTCCAGTAAGAAAGAAAAGCTTCTCTGAACAGGAGACAACACTTCTTAGGTTTTGCCAAGGACCAAGGAATGAATTTACAGAACCTAAAACACCATAAAACCATCACCCAATCCTAATGCATGAAATTATTTGATTCTGCCTTCTCCAACATGAAGACAGCAGATGCACTTGAAAAGCAAACATCTTTCAAATAGCTGAAGCAAAAAGGCCCTATTTTATATAGATTAGAGCCTCATCTGACTCTTCAAGAAGATGCAAGCTACTATTTAAACTTTTTCTGTGATTGAGACATGTATAAGTAACTATTTACCATGTCCATTCTTTAGTGTCTACTGTGAGATACATTTTAAGGACTGTAGAAATAATAGAGAATAAATTTATTTCCTGCCTGACAACTTCAGACTTTTAAAAATTACTATCCTAATTCCTTCCAATCTGTCAAAGAACTTACGAGACAAGAGTGGACAAATAGAAGTGCCCAAGACATAAAAATATGCTAAAATGGGGAAAATTCTAGAATAGTTCAATGCAGCCCTAGGGTGAAGAGGGAAGAACAAAGAAAATACAACAGATGTTAGTAGTATCACTTAATGCACTACTGGAAAAAGCTCAGATAGAGTGATGCAGCTGGTGTAGAAAAGTATTAGAATATAATTGCCCAGAGATCCATAAGGTTGTAGCTGAGCTATTAAAATTATGAAGCATGCTGAAGAGTTTTGTGTTTGTTTTTAAGAATCAGAACTGAGCAGAAGGATTTTAATTTCTCCCCCTCCCTGTACATTTACCACATTTTCCAGTCAAAAAGTTTCAGATTTGGCAACTACAGTACACCAGCTTTTCTTTTTCAGTGCTGAAGTAATTATTTCAATTAATATGCAATTTATTTAAAATATACACTTTGTTCCTGATAAAGTATTTTTCCTGTTTTAGAAATGTTTTCCTGGGACACTTGATAAAAAATTTTCCAACAGAACAGAAAAGTGTTATTTTTTGTTGGAAGAAAGGTGCTCTATGGAACATTTGTCTTTCACTAATTTGACAACCTCCTTTTAAGTACAGTGAAAATGAAATGGCTACTCCCTTCACTGCAGGTCATAATACTAAAGTTGCAGATAGGCAATACAGGAAAATTATAAAAATAGCATTGCTTCATAAAGTGAATCAACAAAGTCAAAGTCTGACAGTCACTTAAGAGTGAAGATATGTTAAAAGTTTTAATCAGCACTGGAAGTTTCTATGAGAAAAAAAGAATCTACAACATCTACCATGAATTTGGAAATAGTTCAAGTGTTGTCACAGACAGCCAACATAATTCTCAGTCTGAGAAACACGATACACAACTCTGTTCATACTATGTTACCACTGGAAGGTGAACCCTGAAAGGTGTCAAATTAATGCAACACTCTTATGAAGGAAACACTGATTGCTGAGCAAGTGCAAGTTGCACATCAACAGCCAAAGAGTCACCAGATCTAACCCGTGCCCAATAGGCACCACCTGATCTACTCAGAGGAAGAATGGCCAAGCCCCACAACAGCAAACCTTAGCACTGTAGTTCAGTGCGTTATAGTAAATTAATACTTATTTCAGGCTACCTTCATACTCCAGACTATAAACCGCAATGATTAAGGAGCAGTTTCATATGCAGTTCATGCATTCATGCCATGGGTACTATAACCTGTATGAGAATGCATAGTAGATAATTGGAAATACCCCAGCTGTTCAAGTTTAATGCATTTGTATTTATGAGCCAGCAGTTTTTGAATCTGAGCCAAAGAGGCTAAGTTCTTCATAGTAGCTGATGTAGAAAACTAAACTTTTGAAGGTGAAGACTACATAGAGGAAAAACTAGACAATGATAAACCAGTCATCCGTAAAGGCACAATATGTTCATGGACATTTACTACCTCAGCTTGCCCAGTACAAGTGCTGAACACTTGACTGTACACAGCAAGACCAGTGCAACCAAGACTACTTCAGAACACCTCATTCTGGCTTTAAATATTTCTATTATTATTAAAAAAAATCTACAGTCCTTATCTGGATGAAGTACATATAACTTGAAGCTGTTGCCTACAAAGAATTCAGTACTTTCCAACTATTTGCCCTTCCCTCTTATACCTTCAAAGAAGTCTAAACTGGTTCTGTAGCTTTTAGTAAGCGGCAAGTGCAACCCTAACACAAATCAGACTTAATCTTCATTTTCTTTGGAACTAATTTGATAGTGTGCATTTTACAATCAATGAATAAACTGTCAGCAGCTGGGTGCAAACCTACACCTAGTCTTTAGCAGGTACCTTAATCCAATGCACTGACACACACAGGGTGCAATACTGTGACCTCCTTTGTCTTGGAGAACAACTTCCATTTAGATACGGGAAACATCCTTAAAAAGAAATGAGGCGAATGAACTGCATAGTGTAGTTTTTGCACCACTTGTAAAAGATCTGCAATGCAATTCCACTTTATTTGTGCTACATTGATCTAAACTATGTTTTGTTTTACACTCTTGTAACTCTCAAGAATTTCCTTAAACCCTCCTAGTTTTACTTTTATACCACCTAAATTAAATTCTTCTAAGCTTTTGCCAGGACTGGATTTCCTTCAGTTTGTTTTCTGAAAATCACATGGCTTCAAAACCAACTTGGCCTTTCCCACTTAACTGTTACTCTTGCCTTCATTTCTGTTTAATAATATGCTTAGTTTTTGAGAAAACAAGCAAATTCAATGCCAAGAATCAAGCTACTTCCTCATTTGTTATTGAGTCCCTTTTCTCAGAGACTATGAGTAGCAAGGACAAATTTCCAAAATAATTTTTCATATGATACCTTTAAGGCAAACTAAAAACATAGACATATTTTTATTAATGCCTGCAACTGGTCAGTGAGATAAATTTATTGCAGAGACAGCTGCTGGTGTTGGAGCTACGAAGAGTGCATGACTCAAGCAGAATGAGCAGCTTTTAAAGAACTCTTATGAAACAGCTTTTTCCTGCTCATTCTGAAAAGTGAAAACTGTGCTACCCAAATGTAATGTGACGTAGGATCAATGAGGCTACAAGTCTAAGAGACCTGAAAATTTCTCTCCACTGATTCTTTTGGAAAAGCTGTAGATCTCTGCTTCCATAAGGAACAGGACAACAGAACAGAACATGACAAATCAAGACAGACACATGAAGACTACTTCCCAAGAGCAAAAATTCACCAAAAAAGAAGGTCTTTTGAGACCTAACAAACACATTCGAAGGGATCCTATCATCAAGAATTAAGACTGCTGTAAGTCAGTTCTGCTAAATCGTTCTAGCAGACCCCACTTGCACCACTGCAAGCAACTGGTCAACAAAGTGAATCAAACTGTAGGACAGATGCAGTTTAAAATTAATAATATAAGAATTGGTCAGTTTTAACGCAGAAGTTTCCTGGTCAATTTCACTTTTGCAAATACCCAACTGAATGCCAAGTGTAGGAATAAACAGAGAGGAAGTGCTTCCAAGAGAACTGTTTCTGCCAGTGTCAATGCATCAAATTCATGAAGCTGCAGAACAGGATAGTAAAAAAGGTCAAGGGGCACCCTGCTAGGTGCTTCACTTTCCTAATATTAAACTCAGTCACAATGGTGCTGAAGCAGTTACCCCATAGGAGAAAAAAAGAAAAAAAGCTGAACTGTCAATCATCATCTCAACCTGAATGCAACTCTCTTGCTACTCATGCAAGAGTTCTCCAGTGGAGGAGTGTCTGCAACTACTGAAGGGGAAGACCAGCAAAACGAGAGCGGGTTTCTCAGACGATGTTAGCACTTCCTTCTCCCAAGTTCCACACCATCCTCCTAGAAATGTTTTAGTTAATCAAAACACCATGGGACCAACTAGTTTGATTGCCCAATCAAGTCAAGAGGACAAAGCTGCTCTCAGCTTCCTCTTTTACATATGAAGTTGCACCACTGAATAGCTGTCAATTTGTTAACAACAATTCAGTCACAAAGTCAGAAACTGATTTGTTTCGAGATGTATTGCCATGATGTACATACTTAAATGTACTGGGGTACTTTTAAGATCTATTGCTTGAGACATGGTAACTTATCCTCACCACTGAAATGCCGCCACTGAGTGGAACATGCATATATACCAATATTCTTATATGGGGGCAGTCAAGTTATTAGCAAGCCTGAAGACATTAAACCAATATACATTTCAGCTGCATCTTAGACTAATCAGTGTCAACAGTCACTGCTCACTTCCACAGCTTCTTTTAGTCCTAACTTCTTAGTACTTAATTTCAAAATCTTCAATCCACTTTCATACTAGACTAAATGGGTAAATACTTCTCTTACAGTGTTATCTTCCCCACTGACATTTTCAATAGACTCTACAGGATTTGCAGAGGCATGGTAACTCTTGTGTTTTATTACATTTATACTTACTGTAGAAAGTCCCCTAACAGCCTATCAATATGTATTTTGAATAATTATAGTCATGGCTCTCTCATTGTCAGGATATTGCAAGTTACCGAAGTTTATGCTGAGCCTTCTTATTCATTCAATTTTTGCTTACAGATTAGTTTCCAGCTACATGCACACTTTCTGCAGATCATTACGACTTGATTTTTTTATCCCTACCTAAAATGTGTTCCTCTGCCACAGAGTAAAATTAGTCCACTTGCTATTCTGTTGTCTCTGTTTCCTTCTGCAAAGTCATCTAGTAGATACAGTTCTTCAAGTTAAAAGGACAACAAACTGTGAAAAACAAAGCCCTTCAGTTTAAAAACTGGAAGTTAGGGAAGAAGGATTTATTTTATAATCAAAGGAGTAAGATATGGTATGGAGGATGCTATGTCAGGGAGGGGAAATGAGACAACAGCCAGGCAGCAGCCCATGCTTGCAGGATCCTGTATACCATGGACGTTGGGTCTATAGACTGGGTAAACTCAACCCCATTTACAAGGGAGTATTTACGCTCGTGAACTACAGAGTTTTTTTACTTTTTACTGCTGGTAACAGTAAAGCTGCAGGTTTGCTAAGTTCATTTTCACTTCAAGTTACTAAAAATCAAAAGCAAATAAGAACTGAGCTTCACAGATTTAAATTCAACCAAGGTACAAAAAAACCCCAAAGCAAATCCAAAAAGAACTATGCAGAAGGTAGAGTTAACATTCGTGCCCTGCATATTCCTTTTCACTTCCAGTTACAGCATAAAGTTACTATCTATCCATACTTGTCACAGTATAAATCCTTTTGGACCTTGTCGAAGACATTTATTGCACCTTAGAAAGTGCTGTGCTTCTCTTACTAATGAGTAATAAAAATTACCTCTACTGGTCAAACTGGGATTGCAAAGTCGTAGATAATTTAATTTTTGACAACTTGTTATGCCCCAAGTAATTAAATATATAATAAGGTACAATATTTTCCACTGTCTACAAATGCAGAATTTTGCAGCACATCTTTTCATCTGTCCTAACTGCCTTGGAACAATTCTGGCAGCAAAACTGGGGGTAGGTACACTATAGGCATATTCAGTGCTCCTCTTCAACTTCTGCAAACTGCTGTTGGGATGGTGTTTGATGCCCAAGGTACTAAATTGAAAGAGAGGGTACCAGTGTTAACCTAAGTGATGTTTCAACTGCAGAACAGCACAAGCAGAAGGTCCACATATCCTCAAAAAGTAAGAATTTAAAGGGAGCCAAAAATATAACTTCTGTTAAGCAAACTGGTAGATACATTGGTAGGTCTGGTGAGACTGAGGCAAACAAATGTGCTTGCCTAGACATAAATAGTCAAAGTGTCCTTGGAGCCATGAACAAAGCGGGCTAAGCATGTCTAGTCTAACTCAGTTTGAAATGTGCTGTGAAGACATCACTAATGAGCATGGTGCTAAAGTTTTAATAAAGTATTTGGAAAATAAAAGGATATTCCACTCCTGAGGTACTGCAATTCCAAATACAAAAGCTTTCTAAACCAACACATCCAAGAAGAGTAATAACACAGTCCTCTAAACAACTGTGCCATCAAAGTGAAGACCAACAGTTTCTGTAGTATGGGTTGTAATCAAAACATATTATCAATACAACCAAGAAAAGGTGCATAACCTAACAAGTGAATACATCAAGAGTCTACCATGAAACGAACAGCTAAAAATTCTACTTAATTACTGGCGAAAGAGCATAGCAAATTATATTTTAATTTACATTTCACTGAAGTAATTTATGACAGGTTAGGAAAAAGTCTGCAGATTTTCAGTGGTTACAGGGTCAAGAGGGTGTCAGCAGCTGGAATGGGACCAGACTTCTGGGGGGTGAACAAAATGACTTCGAAAATATTTGTTCCATCTGAAACCAAATGTAAATTAATTGAAACAATTAAAGATGATAACCTACAAGAAACATGTGATAGTATTAAGTGTTACAGACATTTCCTAAACATCCTGCTACCTCGTCAGCCCTACAAAATACAGACCTCAGGATGACAATCCAAAATACTACTGGACATAAACACAACCATTAAACTTCCTGGATATACAAGATTAAGAAAAAGGCTTATAGTGTTTTTCCGTCGGCATCAAGTGAACATCAGCATTAAGGAAGCTCAAAGTTTACTGTATATGGCAAAGAACAAGCAAAAAAACCAGTCATTTCTGTAGCTCAGGAAACATTGGCCCCATGAGCAAAATAAACATTGTTCATGTTTGCTGAACAGAAAAAGCAGCAGTGTACTCATTCCAAACTATTATCACTTTCCTGAGATACAGACAGCATCTTTTAGTTAAGCTAAACACTTGACAGTCCAAGTCAAATCTATTTTTACTGGGATCTGGTCCTACAGGAAAAACAATGGCTCTCAATTCAACTCATGCACTTTAAATTGCAGTGAAGTTGAATTTTGCTACAAATTGTCTGGGAATTTCCCCAAGCCAACAGTCTTAAAGAAATCAATGATAAAATATAGAAGTGTTATTGACACCTATAACAGAGAGAATCCAATTCATATTTTAGATAAGAGAAATGCACCTATGGAACATGACATTATCTGTAGATACTTTAGCAGAGATTGAACTAGAAACCCCACAACAATTAGATGCTGGAGCTCAAAAAGAGATACAAAGTTGCTAGAGGAATATAAGAATTCCTGAGGTTCCAGAAGGCACCGACAAGGAATGTCAATGGATGCAGACAACACTGTCCAGATAGTAGGCCTGCATTCTCACAAAAACTGTCTTTTCTAGTATCTGTCTATCTGGGAATGAAGAAGACTGCATGATTGCCAGATCCACCCAAAAAGGGGGACGGGGCTGGGTTAGAGGATTTGTCACTGACAGAGGCATCAACAGACAATCACAACACCAGCACTTAACACCTTCCCAGTACTCAATATTTCTACAGACCAACTCATGCACAACAGCATACACTATTTCAGAAGTGACCTGCCAGTAAGGTAAACTGTGGCATCGTCTAAAAGCATTTAGATATTAAAATCATTTATGAGAAAGTACTGACAAGGATGAAATATTGAACCTCTCCTAAAGTCAGGTTTTCAGAGTTTTTCTAAAGTCCTAAGGCAGAATACTGCAGAAACACGTTCACTTAAGCAGTTAAAGCTGCAATAACAATTAAAAAGGATCTCTTTGAGATCTTGAGCCAAAATGATCACCAGCATAACACTGAGTTAGCCGATGGAGGTCCAAATTCAAGTAAAATTAAATGGCCACAAGGCAAAGAATAACAAAGAAAAGCATCCCAAGATCCACAGGACTCACAAATGAGCCCAAAACAAATGAGTTATTAGTCCAAATCATAATTCAAGTTTCTGCAACTCCATTACATCATTGCCTATAAAAATCCAAAGCTTTTGAGTTTAAGTTCACAAATCAGTAGAAACTCCAACATGAAAAAAGTAGAAATGTCATTAATGGACTGAAGTCAGGTAACTTTAGTGTTGGGTGTAACGACCTGAGCCTCGTGTAACTCATACACCCGGAGCTTGTCATACAGCAAAAAGCATCAGAAGAGCTCCATCTGCCCTGAAAAAAACCCTGAGACATTAATCTAATTCTGTCTTAATATTATCATCTACAGTAGTCAGCCTGTGACTCTATCTAAAGCAGATTGCTCACCTCCTGACCAAGTGACCTAAGCAACAGAGCACCGAGTCCTGGCCTTTCTGAGGACAAGGATCTGTGTCTCTCTTAACCAGGGCTTCATCTGCCAAAAATCAGTGTCCAGTGCCCCAAAGGAACTGATAGAGCACATCAATTTTCTCCCCCAAAAGTCACCAGAAAAATCATTCTGGTGTAGTTTGCCAAAACCACTCCCAGATTCAGTACATACGTGTCAAGATGACTTTTGTACACAGAGTGAATCTAGACTAGATGCTGCACTTTCAAACTTGACCAGCACCCTTCCTGCTCCCTCACGCTTAGAAGAAACACCAGATGTCAAGAACTCTATCCAATTTGCCAATACTGAGTGCTAGAGATACCGAGCTACTTCTGACTTTCACATGTGTGTACAGCTTTCTCCCTACCTGACAGCTTGCTACTTCCCCATTCATCACGTGATTAAATTTCGTAATTATCTGAGATAATTTCCTTAAAAAAATGAAAAAGAGGCAGAAAAAAATTGAACTGATCATCCTGTCTGAATTTTAACGATCACTGATTTGCTGTGACTCATACTATTTCACAACACAGAAAATAAACACATCTATGGATGCAGATTCACATCAGTTAAATTTCTAGGCTGTGTAAAGCAGAAAGTTTCCCATTGTCATAACAACAAAATAGCTTCTTTTAAGCAGAAAGCTTAGCAGGACTGGGTCCTACAGCTTCTAAGATAGAAACTGCCAAGTACTCAGCAGCAAAATATTCAGAGATTTTAAGTCTCCTTGAAAATGTAAGGCATTTCTAATCAGGTATGTATTTGATCGAATGCAGACTTAAATTCTAAAAACAAAGAACATTTCACAGAAATTACTTCATAATGCGAAACGTTCTGGAATAACACTTGACATCCAAGGTGGCTAATAAATTGCCCTTGACAGGGTTAAACAAATGACTAACACGTCTTGAGGTCCCATATATAATATTTGCTCCTACCAAATATATTTTCCCTTGTTTCTGCTGCTTATTTCCTTTACTTCGCACAATAAAAATCAGCTGAAAAGTTTCATTTTTGCTTTTAGTTGGTTTCACTTTCTAAGTTGCCTGGAAGCAACGAAAAGTTTCTGTTTAGGTTGGACGATACTCAGGGAGGGGGGAATCGGGAGCAAATCTGGCTGAAAGAGTAATGCCCCTGCTAGCAGTCGGCAAGACGATTACCGTGTTTTCGGGAAGACTGTTTTACCTACATAGAGAAGCTCAATCCTTTTAGCTGGGCATTACGAGGAAACCTTTACAGCTTAGGCAGAGAGCAACAACAACAACAACGAGAAGGAGGTGTTGAACACCACCACTGCCTTCTCCTCCCCGCCTGTCACAGCCGGCTCAGCTGTTCTGGTCGCGCTCCGCATCTGCTTCTTTCTCCGGCTCCACCACCGCCTCCTCCCGCGGCCGCCGCGCCGCAGCCCGGCGCTGGCAGCGGGCGGATCCCCGCGCCCCGGCCGGCAGAGGCACCTCCGAGCGACCGAGGGGAGGCACACACAAAGTTTCTTTCGCGGGGCTCCGTCCGAGGCGCCGGCTCCCGGTGCTCCCCGGGGGGGAGCGCCGCTCCTCAGGCAGCGGGGCCAGGTAGCGGCGCTGCCCCCGTCCCCTCGCACCCCTCCCGCCGCCCCGCGGAGGGGAAGGCGGCGGTTCGCCATCAGCGCCTACTCACCGCCATGGCCCCGCGGCTCTCCCGGCTAACGGTCCGCGCTCCGCCGCCAGCGGGCAGCGGCGCCGGGGCGGGGAGCGCCGGGGGGAGTTCCCGATGGCGCAGCTCGGGCAGGGGCGGCGCTTCTCCCACCCCTTTGCCCGCCCACTCGAGGTACCTGCGCTCCGGCCGCCGCCGCTCCGCCGCCGCTTGCTGCCCACCCGGCACCTGTCACTGCCCCC